>VCJE01001405.1:4057-15295 GCA_024140265.1 Backusella liffmaniae | reverse complement strand
AATTTCTTTATTTTTAAAAAAAAAAAAAAAAAAAAACTTCTGTGGGCCATATATGTATTCGCGCCATCTTTAATGTTAGATATGTGTTGTGGTGACTTAAATGTGTAAATACACAGTGCATTAACAGGCGTATCTAAATAGAAAAGAATAAACAATCCAACGCAATAGTAATAATAGTGACAAGGTAAACCTACGTTTTTGTCCATTCACGTGCAGTCTTGTCATGTTCTTCCTTATTTGTCAAATATTCCTGAGCAATCGATGCAACCAAAGGATCATCTACATGACACTTTTTTTTAGTAAAAAAAGGAATAATGCCATATAAATTTGTACTCACATGGATTTGCATCAGTTAACAATGAGCAAATGGACAGTAGCACCTGCGAAATGGTCAAAGCAGGAGACCAATTGTCTTTCAGAATATCAAGACAAATAGCACCTTGTCTGTTGATGTTGCAATGGTAAATACGAGTTCTAAAGGTAATCTTTGGTGGCTTGAATGGATAGTCCTTGGGGAAGGTAACATCTAAAAAGAAGGTGCCACCAGCATAAGGTGATTCGCTGGGTCCATTAATAATCGAACTCCATTCATAAATGTTGTCACCTTTAGGTCCCGCACTATTTTTGCATAAAGATTGATTTAAATCAAGACTTTAAAAAATGGATATATATATATATATATATTTGCAAGTTACCAGCAGTTTGAAGGTGGATCGAGAGATATTTCTGCCAACTCTTTGGCAATTCTAAGTACAATAAGAATATATATAGGGTTAGTGAGCTTTTTATTTTTGTTTTTTCTTCATCTGCTAATACCTTTTAGTGCTGCTATTCGTGTACTTTTCCACATTTTGGCTCTTCTTGACTGTCTTTATTGGCTCCAGAGTTGGACTACTTGCAGTAGGAGAGGTTTGGGTAACAGAGGAAGTGGGTGGAGTTGTTGGAGCGAGTGGAGTGGGTGGAGTACTATCAGTCGTTGTATCAGTTGTAGTATCAGTTGTAGCATCAGTCGTAGTATCAGTAGTAGCAGAACACAAAACCTGAGTAGGAGACGAGGACTGTGTAACAGGAGGAGTGTTTGCTTTTGCTGTAGAGGTCTTCTGCTTCTTGTTCTTTTCTATGTTTGAATGAGTAGGAAGATCAGAGAGAATAGAGCGCTTTGTTCGACTAGAACGCGTGGAACAAACAGAGCGCGTAGAATCAGGAGAGCCGGTGGAACGCGTAGAATAAGGTGAGTCGGTTGAACGTGTAGAACGGCTTGGACTCATGTTGATTGTGAATGAAACTGAACTGATTAAAATGAACTGAATCCAATAAAAATAAAAAAAATAAACAATTTGAGTGATAAGACGTCCCCTCTCTCAGCCTCTGAATGCATGACACAACAGAATGGTATGGAACGGGTCACGTGCCTTGGTAAATAAGGAACGTTACTTTAGTTTCAAAAGCATGTGTGTTTTGACAAATAAGAACTGATTCTATTCAAGTATAACCCTGAGTTTTTATAAATCCCAGATCTAAAATGTTTAAGAATAATATTGGATTTTCACCAAGTTTGGTCAACGTGGCAAGTCAATTAACCTGAAAGAATTTTGGTAACCATTATTAGCTTATAAAAGAGCGCTTGATTCGCTAATATTGCCACATCAACTTGGTTCATATTATCGTTTACTGGCGTTAAGAACACATCCAATTACTTTGCCACTTTGACGAAATATTTTTCGGCTTTTCGACTATTTCGACTATTCTCACTGAAAATCTAGTAGAGAAACATCGCTTGGCATTGGTTAAACTGAAATCAGATCACAAAATAAGACAACTTCAAAAAGAAAAGATGGGATAGGCAAGATATTCTTTATTTGAATTGATATACAATTTCGAATGATGATATTTTGGAACACATGCTTTATAGTCAAGTGCATTGATTCTCAAGCTATTGTCCTAATTGCGTTTATCTGGACCCAACTCTATTCCTTCATCCCTAGCATGAATTCAAAATCGCAATGGCGAAACATCTGCTCACTCTCTTTATCAAAATAAAGCATAAGACTGGTTTTTATTGTGGTAATTATTAATTGATCTGCATTTTACCGTTTGAATGGGTTGTACAAAATGAATAAAAAAAAAAGATGCCTGGTCATTACACACAGACCGTCCGAGGTCAAACAACTGAGACTTATTCCCGAGTTTGGTAAAAATAAACACATATATTATTATAGTTAAATCAGTTTTTTCCTTTGCACTTTTATTCGATATAATCAAGAGTAGTTATTACTTATTACTTTCAATAATCTATACATATAATATAAGTTTTTTTTCTTTTCTTTTTTTCTTTAAAATGCGTAATATGGAATGCCATTTGGTGAATCATAATTCTAATTGTGAGGTTAGAAAAAAAAAAGGCACATTATTATATTTTTTTTAACTTACTTTATCCATCACGTTTGTTTTTGTTTGTAAACTGATAACTTGATTTGAAATTTTGCCCAGCAAATCAGAAAGATTCAACTCGTATGGAACCTCCGATTCTGTCATTGAAAGTATGTTTTTTGCCATGCGGTTTGCATGCTGTAGCTCTCGTTGTAGCTAGGGAAAAGTTTAATTAAAATAATAATAACAGGGATAATAAATTTATATATACTTTACGTTTTTCAACTCTGCTAGTTTTGAGTGTGCCTCCTTCTTTATGATGGAGCATTTCTTATCGGCTTTCTTTGCGGATTCTTCAGCATGACTTAATTTTTTGTTGCTAATGTCACTTTCTGCCAGCAGATCACACACCTTTTCTTCTGCATGTATTAGTCGGTGGGTGATTTGAGACCTTTCATCTTGTTGTTGGTGTAGCTGCTGCTGGTATTGTAATTCCATGAGCTCTTTTTCGTTACCATAAGCATCCTGGAGATCCTGGATGTTGATTTGATGCTCGATAATGATATTTTCAAGACGCGCCTCGCACTGCATTAGCACCTGCCGATGTTGGAGCATATCTATTTCCTGCTTGAATCCGGATACTGTGGTTGATTTATTTAAACATTGTTGCTCCTTTGTGGTTGGTGGTATTTTATCCTCTTCCATCACTTTTGTGAGGATATGATCTTGTGACTGCGAATCATGCGTGTCCATCATAGACGTGCTCAATTTATCATGGATTTGGGTGTAGCGACGCTCATGTTTCTGCTGTTCAAACATCATGGTTTTGCTGTAGTGTTCAATGATATCTTGTTCTTTTTGTTTAAAGCATTCTTTTTCGTTATCGAATGCAATACAGAGTTCCTTTATCTATGAGATACAGAATGATTATTAAGGGATTTGTTTATGTTTTTGTGCATAAATAAATACCTTTTTCTGGTAATTATTTTCAATGTCTTTTATTTGCTTGTTCTTATTATCAATTTGACGCAACAGCTAGAAATGAAAGGGGGAAATGAGTCAAAGTAGGAAGAGTAGAGTTCCAATGAATACTTTACATTGTGCTGATTTGCTTGATAGTCTGACTTTTCATTTTGATGCGCTTTTTCCAGTTCATGGATATAACTCTTATATTCATCAATCTGATCAAGAAGCTATATTGAAGATGAGTGTCTTAGTCAAGGTTTAAAGGTAGATTCAATGTATTCATCTTACAAGTGCTTTTTCCATTTCCCAATCTTTTCGAAATAAAGGTGATGCTGGTGGTGTTATGGACAATGTGTTCATTTGGTTAGATTTAGTGTCTGTGGATAGCATTTATTATTAAGATATTAAATTTTTTAAATGAAAATAAGAAAAAGAGATGGAAAAAGGGACACTTGTTCTTTTTTGTCTTTTATATATAGAATAATAACAAACATAGATGGAACAATAGTGGTCATATGACTTGATCCAGCATCAGTGTAGTGCTATTAACCTTGGCACTTGATCTTATTGGTTTTATCTTTTGATTTAAATGCGCCCCTCTCCATACCAAGATATATACATATTTAGAAATAAACCCGGTAACCTTGGCAATGGGTTATCATTGATATTCCCTTTTGTGAATATGTTCAAAACATGAAGAGCAATAAGTCTATCAATGAGTGTGACAGAAATAGGGAGAGTGTGAATGAAAGGGTCTGTTCCTTCTTGATTACCAAAAGTAGTAAAAATGCAAGAGCATATCATGTAAATAGAATGGTATCCTTTTTTAATATTTTTAATAGTTTGATGATGATACAAATAGGTTGTCCTTTTGAGCTCTTTCCAATTTACTTGCTCTCAAATGATACACTTTTCTAAACTCTCTAAATTGCTTAACAAAGCTGTCATGATCCAGGTTTCCATCCAAAAAGCTCTGCGCCACTGACTCTGATAATTCATCCGACTCGTACACACTTGCTTTAAGTCGAGTTAACACAGTTGAAGAAGAGAATCTCTATTATATTATATAAGTTTCCCTTGATCCAATCACATGTCAAATAAATATATAGAAACTTACGTTGAATGCTTCGTTTTGTAGCTTTTCTTTTGCATCAAATTCGCCTTTACGCTTCTTAAACTCTGCATCCAATTCCTCAACTTCCTTTCGTAATTTGACCAATTGTTCTTCACGACTCAAGTTTTTATCTATGGTTTAAAAACAAGTTGGTTCGTTTTGTTTGTAATATATTAACAATAAAGCAGTGAATACGTACGGGCAAGTTGTTCGTTTCCATTTCGTAAACCTTCTTGAAATCCTTTTAAATTCTTGACTCGATCAAGCGAGTTGAAGAACAACTCGAATGCAACATCGTTTTTAAGCACTTCTTCCAGTTCTTCAGGGCTGCATTACATTATTAATCATCATTCATATACAATCATCTATGCACTGTTTACCTTAGCTTGGCTATGGCGGCATATTCAGGATTGGTGGTTGCTGCCGTTGGGATGGGAGGCGGAGGACGATAGCCGTATCCTTCTGCTTCGTTATTGCTCGTCTTTTTTGCGGGCGGTCTTTGTAAAAACTCGTCTCTTATTTCCTTTACAAGTAGACCCAAGTTGGACGACGAAGGGTTCCAGGTGTTTAAAGCGTCATGCATAATGACGTCTGAATCGACCCAAGGATGGCGCATGCCTGTGGGAGAGAGTGTGATGACGGGCGGTTCTTCGGGAAAAGCTGGAGAGAGATTGACTAGCAAGAAGGTGTTATCTTCTGCTGGTACTTCGTATAATTGACCCTCTACTGCTGCCACTGTGTTGGGATTGTTGCTTAACAGTGAATGAATTTGTTGTCGCTTTCTATTTAAAGAACGAGTAAGTATGAATAGTATGGATACACTAACAACAGCACTACTAGACGTACGCTTCTTGGCTCATATTCCCCTTCTTTGGATAACTTTTAACAAAGTAGATAAATAATATTAAAATAATATAAAATAATAAAATAAAGAGAATAATAAAATAAAGGCTGACGTGGAATGGAATGTGATTGGTTGAACTACTCTATAAATGCGGATTTCAATCACGCCGGATATTTTTCTTTTCTTAGACAAATACACACTTTTTTTTCTCTTGTTGTCAGCCAGCCTGTATTCAGGTCCACTTTATCAAAATATTCGGTAAAAAGCACTTCGTTTATAGCAGAACTTTCACTTTCGCCATCAGGAATTTAAGTCTCAAAGGAGGCTGCAATTGAAGGCAGTTTGGAGTCGTTTTTAGTTTAAAATGACGAATGTATGAGGAACCATGTGTTAAGAATTGAGAAAGTCAGGAACAAATTAATGAGAAAAGCTTTTCAAATTGCTGAGAAATATTTTCAAATTAATGAGAATAATTATTGAGAAAAGGTTGATGAGAATATATTCCTGATATAGAGGACTGTACATATTATAATATAACCCAATATATAATGGAACAATTGAAGTATGTTTATGTCTAAATGGGCCTTACTTGGCATCAATTCTATTAAATGTCATTGAAAAACACCTGTATGAAAATGAAAGTGGTTTGATATAGGTTAACATGTCTTATTTTACTCCCTTTGTTCTGTTTATGACAATTTTAATAAGAGTTTTGTAGAGTACCAGTATCTCCCCGCCGGTGCCTCGTCTTCTTATGCCTCTTTCATCAGTTTGGATTTTTCTCTCAATTTCTTGAAAAAAACAGTATAGTGAGGTATATAGAATAAACATATTATTTATTAAGAGTATTTTACTATATTTTATTATTGCTATTATGATTATTATTACGAAAACTAACTTATAAAAAGAAAAAAAAATTAAACATCATTTTTTATGTACTACTTTCTCCATTTGCCGAATACTTTTACAATGGCAGATTTAACAATGCCAGCGGCCTTATCGCTTTCCTTCTTGGTTAAGCCAGTTGTGATACAAATCTTAATACTGGGCTTGGGACAGTCGCGCTCTTGATCAACGACATACTTTGCACGGGTGATCAAGATGCCTTGATAAGCACATTCATCGACAACATCCTGTAAAAGGCGTTCTTCAGCCTCGCGGGGGACTTCTGTTTCGTTATCCTGGGTATGCACGCGAAGGTAGTTTTCCTTGACACGGATATGGAAGAAGGGAGAAGGTGCATCCAGCTCTGGTGCCTCAAGATAAATATATGGATCTAATGACTTGTGTGTAAGGGTTTGACGGAATGAGACTGTGCGCTCGGAGAGCTCCTTTAAAAGTGCAGGTTGCTGATCAATAATTTTGAATGCCTCAGATGCAGACACGGCAAGCATAGCAGGCATTGAAGCGGAGAAACAATAGGCGCTTCCTGAAAGACGCTGGTGATCTACAATCTCGACACTGCCTGCACAAAAGCCACCAGAGCCACAGATGGCATTGGAAAGCGAACCAACAATCATATCTACTTCCTTTGCCTATATAAAAGTAGAGTAAGGTACATGATAATAATAATAAAAGTAATAATAGTAAACTTACGTCGACTTGGAATAAATCAGTTAAACCCTTACCGCGTTGGCCAATAACACCAATGGACTGCGACTCATCCAAGATCAAGCGATACTTGTACTTCTTTTTGATTTCAACCAATGTATCCAAATGGGCAATATCGCCATAATTGGAAAAGAGACCTTCAGTTACAATGAAACGACGAGTAAGGCGTTTCTTGTGCTAATAATAAGATGAATAAATGGATCCATTATAACAATATGTTTAGACTCACAGCAATATGTTCACGTTGGATTTCATTCAATACACGCTCCAAATCCTCCATATCATTGTGCTTATAGAAACGAACAATAGAGCGAGAGATCTGTACACCTTTTTGTACCGCAAAGTTGACGCCTTCATCAACAACCAAGTAGTCACCACGCTTAGCAAAAGCAGGAATGACAGACGAGATGGTTGAGAAGCCCTGTGCATAAATAATAGCATCGTCTGTTCCCAAGAAACGACTGATATCCTTTTCGAGATCCATGTGAACATCAATCGTACCATAAAAACCAGGGGGGCCGCACGAACCAACACCATAGTTTTTCAATGTCCCAATAGCCTTTTGACGGATGGACTCAGAAGAAACGAGATTCAAAAAGTTGCTTGTTGCCAGGTTCATCAGAGGCTTTGTATGTCCTGCAACCTTTGCCTTGGCCGACTGGGCGCCAATGATGGTGGGTGTCTTTTCAAGATTAAAGCGATCATAAGAGCTAAGCTTGGGTGCCAAGGGCTCGGGCTGCCATTCTTCTACAAGTTCATCGATTTCCTTTTTATATACAGGGATGAGCTTGTGTATTTATATATTTATATAAACGAGTACCTTTTCAGTTAAAACTACATTATTATCATTGGGCTTGTACTTCTTTGAAAGCATGTACTTGATTGCAAAGAAGACAAGGAACAGCTCGAGAGCAATACGGAAGGGATCGTTTTGGTAAGCATTTTTAATGTAAGAAATAACAAGATGAGAGCCAGGAATGGAGATGATCATCTCATAAAGCGAAGTCATTGTTGAGTTTATGAACAACGCATGTTCATGTACAGTGTCTGGTTCCATCTTGAACTTGTTAAAGAAACAAACCAATAGAAAACAATTGTTCCTTATATAAAAAAAAAAATGAATAATATAATAAGTGCTAAGAAAGTTGGGCCAATCAGCTTACGATTTACATCCGCGGACATCGATATTCTCTTTCAAGACAATGAGCCTGATTTCATGTGCTTAAACGCTGGAGCAAATATTCCATTTTATTTGTGAGTGATTCTACTGTTTTTTCAAGGAATTGAGAGTCAATTGATTATAAAACAACTGTAAAATACACTAATTATATAAATAAGCCTATATCAATTCACTTTAATTTTCATACAGGTACTTTTCAATGACATGTAACAGAATTGATGCTAAGTAAGGCCCATTTAGACACTTAAACATACTTGCCTTGTTTCGTTATATATTGGGTTAGAGTATACTATAAACAATCCTCTATACCCAATTTCTGTCTCATACCTTTCCTCATTAATTTGAAAATATTCTCATTTTCTTTAAAAAGTCAATAATAAAGTTTAGTTTTATTATCACATCAGTCAATAAAAGTATTTGATGTATTAATTGAAGCTGAGGCTGAGTTTTTATTTATAAATGTAAGTGAATGGAGATTCAATAATGTCCATTAATGAGCTTCAAGCTTGAAATACAGTCAACACAAACATGCTATAGCTTCATAGCAATACTAAAGCTGGGTAAGTTTCAAAAACTCGTCTACGGTAACTTACAAAAACAACGCAGGCATTCATTGCATACAATATGTGGACCGAGTACTTGTTTTCAGTTTCTAATTTATCATACTATTAGTAACTACATGCTTTAAAATCACTCCTCAAGCTTAATATCCCTGTTTCGAAAAGTTAGGCTGTAAAAGTAAAAGTTGTGTCTCCAGGTATTCTTTTCAAGTAGCGCCAAAGTTAAGTTTATTGAATGGGTTTCTGCATAATAGCAAAGATAAATATACCTATTAATCAATACGTCACCTTTTGGAGCGACATATTGTTTTCTTGGTAAACAATATGCAACGACAAGATATACCACAAAAGGTGTATTTTATGCCTTGCTGGAGCTGTATCGTTTCATCAAGTTATAAAATTTTAAATGAGCTGGAGTTCTGAAAGTGAAAGCGATAGACAAGATAAGATTAATCTCTTCGGCGATTTGCATTATAAAAGATAAGCGTCTTCTCACGATATAAAATGACGTCCACTCAAAAAAGGAAATTTCTACTTTTGAAACGCTTTTATAAATAGCCAGATTATTCCCCTCAATTAGTTTTGTTTCTCTTTTCTTTTCTTCAACAAATGAAACTTTTTACACTCTCATTTTTTACCACACTGCTTGGGTTATCGTTAGCCCAAGCAAATCAGCTTGTATTTCCTACTGATCTTCATACCGGGGTTGCACCAGATTATTGCAATGGTACTATAAAATAAATGGTTTCTCCGCTTTCATATATCTCATTTTTTCCCTTATTCTATAGCATCCACTATTTCATGTCACTGGTCAGGACCAGTTGATTCATGCTGCTCTCCAAAGTATGGTCTTGTTGTTCTTGCACTTCAGTGGGTGGAGAATTATGGACCTTCAGACGAATTCACTATTCATGGTAAGTATACATATCCTATCAATCATTCTTTTCTAATTATCGTTCTTCATTTTAGGATTATGGCCCGACACATGGTAAACAAATAAAGAAAGGATATATTATTTGTTTTCAAGTTCTGTGTGTATATTTATCTATTTGTTTACTTAGTGCAGGAAAACAAGGACCTTATCGTGGTTGTGATCCAAGCAGACGCTCCAATAATATTGGAAACATCGTACGCGGATTAAATTCCACCATTTATAATCGTATGAATGTCTTTTGGCCGAGTTACAAAGGAAATAATAATTGGTAAGGCGATATGTGTGCAATAGGGTGATGGGAGAGAGATGTTGAATTTATTACTATTAAGGTTTTGGTCACATGAATGGACAAAGCATGGCACGTGTGTCAGTACCTTGCGTCCTACTTGTTACGGATCTGCTTATACAAAGTATCAAGATGTGCTGGATTATTTTGAGGTAACAAATAGATCAGATTATATATGCACGACTTGATTGAGCTCAGCTGACGAGTCCGTTTCTCTTTTATAGAAAGTATTAGATTTACGTGATAAATATGATCTTTTTGGTGCACTCAAGTGAGTTGTTGTATATCCAATGCAAAAAATACTAGAAAGAGAGATACTGATGTATGTGTACATAATAGTTTGAATGGAGTGCCTCCGGGCCGTACTTATAACATTCAGACGATGCGTGATGCACTGGAAAAGTCTTTGGGTAAAAAGGTCAAGATTGATTGTCGTGGTGGCACTCTTTCTGAAATTGTGCTTTATTTCTATGTGAAGGGTGCAAGTGAGTATGTTCTTACAGATGCACTCGTACCTGGATCATGTCGTGGAGCCGTTGATTATCCTAAAAAATAGACTGCGATTGTTTTTTATATATACATATGCATATTGCTTATATCATTATTATTTTTTCCTCTTTTTCAAGTTTTATAGCGCATTGCTATTGAACCAAGTCGTTAAATAAATAAGGCCTATCTGAGTATTAAGTAATAACTGTAAAGTACTCATAGTTGACTACTAAGATTTTTCACAAAAAACAACAATAATTTTTCCAAAACCGTCATAATTTACTAGACAAACCGGCAGCAATTAATTTATTACCCGACAAACTTTTTCGATACTTCCCCCAAAAATCATGCTAAATATATACATTTTCACTCGTTTGGCTTGATAAATAATAATCAATAAAATGACCATTCTAGCTATTTTCCTTTGTGTTTTACTGAAAAGATCAAAAAAGGAACAAGACGCTCCAAAATAATGGTAGTATCTCTTCATTGGATATGTACAGTTATAGACCTGATTACAAGAATACAACATGCACATTTGTCCAGCCCGCCGCAAATACACACTATGACTTTGACTATATTTATTATTCCCTGGATGTAGGAAAAGATGGGCGGTATGTCTCGCCTACTGAAAACCATAGTGACCGTAGTTGGGGAGACCCTTATACGACCTCCAACACGGCCGTTTATTAGCCTAGCGAGATGGGACATTATTCAGAGTTGATATCTCCCTATGATCCTGTAAATCCAAGTGCAAAGTAAGAAAGATAGCATTTATATAGTTATATATTGCGGCTAGATAAACTAAAAGAGAAATTGAATAACTTTTCTCAATACTTTATAGATGTGTATTCTTATTTTTGAAATAATATGGTTATAATATA
>VCJE01001397.1:22560-38277 GCA_024140265.1 Backusella liffmaniae | reverse complement strand
TTTTTTAAAAAAAAAAAAAAAAAAAAAAAAGAAAAAACTTAATAGAGAATAGCTTTTTTTTTTTGACAGGTGCGACTAATTTAAAGTACATTTTTGCTTTAGATGATCTTAATTCAGAAGTTGACAAGTGATGTTAATATTCATTTCTCTAGAAATTGAATTCATGTGCATTGTACACACATACAATGTATATAAAGATAACTTATTTGGGAAACGCATATAAAACGGAAGCAAAAACAATTATTTCATCTAGAATATTTAATTTGTTGCTAAAATTAGTCTACCAAGATGCTATATGTTAATGTTACAGATCTTCGCTTTGGATAAGTTTAATTTATTAGTTCAGCTGGATCATCCAATGTTAAATGGTTTTTGCATTACGCATTGCATAATAATTATGCTCAGGCCTCAAGTATTATAATTTTAATAGTTGCAAAATATTTAGTCTGCATATTACTTTAGATATTCTAGATAAAACAACGTAAAAAAATAAAGAAACTGAAACCTATTAAAGCAATTTCTGATTTATAATCAACTAAGAACTAATCAATATGGTAAATTAATAAAATGATGGTGTTTTCTATTTTAAATTGTCATATGCTTGAATGATAATATCAACTATATTTAAACTTAATAGGTTAAGTTTGCTATAGGGGACAAATATGACTATTTATAGTAAATTTGAAGTTTTTATAACTTCGGTAATTATGGCTGATCACATGGTTCTTTGTAAGTAGATTGGAAATGGTTGAAAGAGGGGCTTATCAATAAACTATGATATCTGTGTATGGTTTTTAGATAATATAAAATTAAAAATATATACTTAATCACGGTTAAAACACTTATATTGCAACTGTAATGTTTATTTTTTGAAAGCTAAACTCCAAGGTATAGCGACTTTTACATTAAATATTTTAGAGCTGAAAGCAAAATTAAAAAAAGAAATGAGAGCATTAATTACGTCGTTTTTAAGTTCCATATCTCAGAACTTTTATTAATATAAAACAATAATCATTTCCCAGACAAATAGCATTAATATTCAACATAAAGACTTGGAAATAAATGGTATTATATGATAATTATTACGGGAAATTTTGGGCCCAAATCTCAACTTTTTTTACACTGATAGCAAATTTATCCAAAAGATTGAACAGAAGTTACAAATCTTCTATAAGTGAAACCTTATATTTGTCAACTGCAAAAACCGCAACTATTTTATTACTTTCCGGAAAAGCGTTAAAAAATTGTCAACTTGTACCTCATCATCTCTCCCACAAGTTGCAACTTTTCTCCAATTTTGAGTTTTAAAAATCTCTGTCTAAATATCCCGTTGTGTATCTACCGTGCAACAACCGAGAATATAATACCTCTAATAAATAGAATAACCGGATACAAACCGTGGATCGATATAAATCTTTACAGATAAATTATATTACCTGCTGAAGAAAAAAGGGGACCGACATAGTGGTACATTGTAATTTATTTTGAACTTTATATTTCAAAAAAAAAAAAAAGAATTAGTATATTTTTTCATTCCTCTTCCCTGCCCTTCGTTTTCTTTTTTATTTGTTTATTTAATTAAACTAGTAAAAAATATTAATAAGACTACTTGTGCGAAGATCTCATATATTAACAGATCCTATCAAGTGTAAATGAACTCCATTGTAGAATCTCGATTGAAAGCTCTAAAATTTGCCTCGCTGCTGAGACTAATAACTGCATTCACACTATTATATACAATCTATCGTAAAATATGGAAGAAAAAATCGCAATATAAAGAGATACCATCCCCAAAAGGATCTTATCCTTATGTTGGTAAGTAGAAACTACTAAAATAAAATATTTTTATTAAATGCTAAAATAGTCTATGTAAAAAAAATTACGCCATCAAGGGCATATACTTTCTTTAGGGAAAATTCCTAGCAGGCAAATAGCAAAGTGGCATGAAGAATATGGTGACATTATAAAGTTGAAAATGGGTGCTCAGGATTGGGTTATGGTGGGTTCACCTAGCATTGCTCACAAGATATTTGTTTTGAATGGAAGTAAGTCATCCATTCGAGCAGAATCGGTTATAACCAAGTACTATAGCTATAACAAAAGGTAATAAAGTTCAACAAAAAAAAATCATTTCCTTGATTGGGTTAACTTATATAACTGATAAATGGTAGAGGTGTTTTGTTTTCTAACCCTGGAAAATATTGGAACGAAGCAAGAGCTGCATGTAAGTTAAAATGGAACCTATATTGTATATCTTAATCTGACTATTTTAGCAAAGTATCCAACATTCTAGCACCTAAAAAAGTTCATCAGTATATACACTTGATTGAAGAGCAGGCCGATTACATGATATATACTCTACTTGATTCTTCCAAACAGAATGGTCCCATCTTTCCAGCAAAAAATCTACACTTATACTCATTGAACATTATTTGTCAGGTTGTTTTCAGCAAGAAATTTACATCTGTCGATGATCCCGAGTTCCAAGATATATCTGACCTAGTCGACACTATTATCAAACTTGGTGGCCCCGACCGAAATCTACCCACTTTTTTTCCTATTCTAAAAATATTCAAGTTTCTCTCGAAAACAGAGAATCAATTGATAGATGTAGTGAAAAATCGTAGAGAACCAACATTACTAGAACTAAGACGACATGCCCTCCAAAGCGATGCTCCAAATGTTGTTAAGTCTCTTGAAGAAGACGGAACGCCGTTCAATATTGAGGATATACTTGTTATACTTAGTGATTTAATCGTGGCTGGTAGGTTATATTGAAATAAGCTTCTAATGAGATGGTTATAATTATTATATATTTCTAACTGGCATTTGGTTTTAGGTACTGATACTATTTCGGTTACATTAAGATGGATGTTTGCAGTCTTATGTCATCACCCTGACGTTCAAAAAAAGGCACAAAAAGAATTAGACAACTTTGTTTCAATAAACAACAGGATACCTACATTTTCTGATAGAGATGATCTACCTTATGTTATTTCTGTAATTAAAGAATGCATGAGGTATAAACCGACGACACCGTATGGTGCAGTTCATAGTGCTTCCAAAGACAGTGAGTAACGTTATGAACACTGGATGATGATGTTTATAACAATCTTACCAATTTGCTATGTTTTATTTTTTATTTTTTTTTATTCAAATTTGAAACAGTTATTGTAGATGATTATATCATTCCTGCCGGAACCTCTCTAGTTTCAAGTATGGAACGAATGCATGAAAATCCCGAAGTTTATGAAGACCCAAAGAGATTTAATCCTGAAAGATATTTGAATAATACAAAAACAATGTTTGCATCGGCAAATGGTAATATAAAAGAAAGGGATCACTACAATTTTGGCTGGGGAAGGCGTATATGCCCTGGCATGTACTTGGTAGGATGTTACTTCTCTGTTTACACCATTAACATATTGATATTAATACTTTTTCATATAAATTTTAGGCTGAAGTTGAAATTTTTAGCAGCTTTGTGAGAGCATTTTTAAAATGTGATGTCAAACCAGCCTTGGATAAAAATGGCAAGGAAGTCTATCCTGATATTGTATCATCGGTAGATGCTGGATCCGTACTTCATCCAGAGGAATATAAAGTACAGTTCATGGAGCGTTCTGGATCCTAAAAATAATGACGAAAAAGAGCTTTCATGTCTTTTGTATTATTCTTCATATTTTAGCTTGTTTTTTATTTCCTCTTAATTAAAATATAATATGTCACTTAAAGTGAATATTAGAAATTAACAAACTCGGATCATGTTTGCATTAAAAGGAATAACACGTCAGTATTTTATTGATTTAAAAATAAACGTAAATTTATTTTGCATTTGTTAGATTCATTATGCATTTTTTTTCTTTTTTTTTTTGTATATTCTCAAAATATATATGCAATGCATCAGTCTATCATTGTTTCCAACGTTGTTATTCGACTTCTAGGATGATTGTGGGATCTATTCTGATATGAAGCAATACAGATATGACATTAGACTCCAATGGTGGCTCAATTTACTGGTTTATAGGATCCAAGTTCTCAATGCTATTTGCTATTATTTTGTTTTGGAATATGTATATTCTCATTTCAACTAACCGTGCAAGTTTTACATTGAAGGGGTCGTGTTCATTTTACCTCATCCGACATTGCTTTTTAATGGTTGCCGTAGTTAAATCATAACCAAAATTGCTACTCAAAATATCTTTATTGCATACAGGAATAGCATTAATTGTGGAATGATCGTCAAAAACTTCTTTTTTTAGCGATTATACGCCTCTTCGCCTTTAGCAAGCTTCATTAGATAGTTTAAAACACGTTCACCATCAACACGAGAACCACTAATAATATTGCTTAATTAACATATGCAAATTCAAACCCATCGGTAAATAATTCTGACACTTACTTGTGAGCATACTCATTGGTAATCCATTGTTGGAACCCATTAATTTCGGATGCAGTTTTTTCTGAAAGTTCACGATCAACATACCTAAAGAAAGCAGTTAAATATCTAAACTGGCTTACTATCAGTATCAATTCATCAATTCTTACATGTCATCAAAATAGCTGACACCAGCAACCTCAACGTTCTTTAAGTTATTCAATGTTTTTACATCATAAAGTGGCCCCCAGGGTCTCTCTGCCAACAAGTGTGCAACTTTCTTTAGAGGGCGCAACTCTGCAAAATCATCAAACATGAAAGGATAGATTGTTTCACCAGTGAAATGAACAGGTTGGTCATCTTTCAAGTTCTCTAGGCGCCACTCAAAATCAGTCTTGAAAGGCTCCTCAGCCAAAAGTCTTTCGGCAGACCAACGGCTAGCTTGGTTGGCTTGACAATAAATAGCTTCATGAAGGATCGCATAAATGACGTTAGTATCCCAGCTCTGAGTGGAGTCGATAGTATTCAGCACACGGTAACTTAATTTTCCCATTCTATCCAAATCGTTGGCAGCAATCTGTACTATGTTATGTACAGTATCATAGCCACCAGAACCGCCAAAAGCGAGACCCAACTGGAGAAAACGACGTGGAGAAAGAGTGCCACCATTTGGCATGGTTACTTCATTTTTAGACAAGTACTCATGAATTTGACGTACACGGGCAACGTCGCAAGGATATCTTCTATAGTATAACTTGTTCTTCTTTAATATTCTAGGATACATTGCTCTGTACACTGGATCAGGTGTATCAACTATAGGTGGAACACCACCGGTAATGTATGCATGCTGAACTGACTCTGGACTAAACATGAAATGTTAATACAGCGTATCTCTCTCTCACTTTCTCTCCCATCTCAAACTTACAACAGAGAAAGATAAGTTGTAATACAAAAACCGCCAAAACTTTGACCCAATAAAGTGATACGTGATTCTTCATCATCTCCTCTACCTGCAGTCAGTTGTTTACGAATGATTTCACAATCTCTTACAATACTATCAGCTCTAAAATGGGAAAGATAGTCTGCCTTTTCCTCATCCGTCTCAAACTTTTCGAGTTCTTCAGCTGAAACTGCAGTAGAAAGTCCGGTGCCACGCTGATCAAGGAAAAGAACCTGATAGCCCTTATCAAGAGCTGTTTTTGTCCATCCTGAGGTGGCACTTGTAGGTAATTCACATTCAAAACCGGGACCACCCTAGGTTATATGTGAAATTGTTGGTTAGTGGAAGCAAAAAAGGAGGAAAGGAAAGTATATTTTAAAAGCGTGGGAATAAAATATAGTGTTTGTTACCTGGAGATAAAGGAAGAAGGGCATTTTGTGGATATCTGCCACCCTGTCTATAGGAACAAGATGTCTAGCAAACACTTTAATCTTGGAGCTTGAATGGGCATTCTGATGATCTAACAAGAAATGTTGAATTGTTACTTGATTTCATTTTGACTTGTATTGTTTCCTTTTTTCCGCGTATAATTCATTTATTGAAGCTAAGCATCACTAATCAACTTACCAAGTGGACATTCAAAGAATCTGTCAAAGACCTTTGCGCCGGGGATATTAAAAGATTCTACGCTTTGGTCAAAGAGAGGATGATGCATAATAGTAAGAGAGCGAATAAAGAGAGGTTTATGGAACGCACTGGATCTTAAGCCTATTCTGGAAAACATTGTGACACCGGTGTTTTTTTTCATGTTTTGGAATTTATTATATGGATAAAAGCCACTTCTTTTTTTGGAAAAAATTGCTGTCCTCATCTTTTTCCTTTTACGATAGTTGAAAAAAATATTTGGCCAATGAAAGTCAAATAAAATACCTGGATAATGGAATATAGAATATAAAAACCTCCATAATGGAGTATTCCAATATCCAGGTTTGACTGTATGCAGCTATTAAAAGTCATAATTCAAAAATAAAAACTGATTACAAGAGCTAAACATAAAACATAGTATATCACTTTTATTTTCTTTGCTATGTATGTTATTCTTTGATAAATAAATATCGATTGTGCAAAAATTGGGTTGTTAAAACCCATTCTAATCACAGGAAAAACATGCTATTTATCCCTTCGTAGCCCTCATTCAGCTTCAAAAGGTGAGTATAATATTCAGTAAATTTTTCTGAGGTTTAGTAGACGTCGGTGAGTCTACATTAAAGGTGTAACATATAAATAAGGTCTTTATAAGTCCCCTATAAGGCCACCTTAATCTCAGTTTATTTTTCCGGTGATTACAATGTAAAGTACAGCGCTTTCTGCACCAATTTACTCATTAATAATATAACAAAATAAAAAGGAATTCAAAAATAATAAATATTAATAAATAATAATAAATAACAATATAGAGAATATTTTGTGATAGCAATACAGTCTATAAGCTGCAAAAATAAAATGTACAATACTAGACCATTCAAGTCATTCACTTTTTCATTGTAAAAAAGCCCATACCAACTAAAACAAATATTCTATTCTCTACTTCTATTGGTTATCATCCATCTCACACTGTCTCACACTGTAAAGTGCTACTTTTGTAACTGTAAATGACGTGAGAACCATTTATCTACTTCACTAAGGCAGAGGTGTAAATAAATATCGGAGCCATCCATTTCACATTGCAAAGTGTTAGAAAGATCTGCCAGGATCAACCGAAATAACTGTCAGTGACGTAGAAACACTACTCGTAAAGCAGATCAGGCCCTTAGAGGTGGCTTGCCCTTACACTAAGAGCATCTCCAACGGACTGTCATGATTGACTGTCAAAAAAATAAAAATCTTCATTGACTGTCAGTCGTGACAGTCCATTGGAGGTTCTCTAAGGATAGGGTGGAAGTAGATGAATACAATGATTTATCTAATTCGTATCATTTTCCCCAAATGAAAATAGTAAAAAACGAAAAAAAAATTTTTTTAGACTTTTGTTCGTTTTTCGTAGGCATTTCCTTTGTGAGAGAGAAAAGGAAGCAGTGTCCTTTGTTCTTACAAATATCGAGTTAAACATTCTTCCTAATGTTTCATTAATGGCGATTAAAAATCATATATTTCAAAGATCGGGGCTAAAAGTGCTAGCTTTTGTTTTGGCAAAATGCAGTAAAGATACCTCGTGACCATAATGACTGGATAGGATTTTGACAGCTCATATCCCTAAAAGTTATATTAAATTAAATCATCACCAACATCATTGCTTTTCACTTTGGTTGTACATGTTTGAATTTCAAACTAATATTTTTTTTTTATCGATCATGTTGAACAATAGAAAGGGAAACTCCACGCTTTTTTTTTCTAATGTTTCCCACGATAACTTGAAGCGTATTTGTGTTTGGTTTACAATATAGTTATATTCAATTTATGGCCGTTCCCAAGTGACATTTTTTTTAAACGTTTGTAAGAACCTCACAAACGTTTTAGGAAATAACAAAATTTGTGAGGCTGAGGTTTTAAAACAAAAGTAGCTTGGGAACGGCCTATGAGACTTAAATCAAATTGTAATCTTTATAAGATATGATTAATGTGAGTATCAAAACTGTGCATTATTGCGCGCATCCACCTTTGGCCATATATAGTATATTTTATTTTCGATGCTCATTGGTCACTGGAGTAACCTTATGAAAACAAATCAAAAAAGCAAGCCTCATCCTTCACAGGTAAAGAATATGTACACATTTAGTTATTGGATATTTGATTTCATTTAAAAAATCAAGAAAAGTCTACTTTGGAAGAATACGAAGCTCAACTGTTTTTGGAGAAGTACCTGAAAAGCTAAACTAATACTATTTTTCAGAAGCTCAAGTGATTTGTGCTTTTTCTGATTTTAAATACTGTATACTGGTTTTTTCCAATGAATTTGCGTATTCTGTTTTTATTTTTGCGTGCTTTATTTCATTTTATAATACAAAATATACACAAAACGCAAAAATAAGCACGCAAAAATAAAATCGGAATGCGTAATTCATTGGAAAAAACCTGTATGTTACATTTACCCCATTTGGTTTAAGATAATAAAGGATAAGTAAGCAGAAGACCGCCGAATGTTGTTTATTTTGTATATCACCAAATTCACCGATCAACATGGATTATAACTGACACTAGGTAAACCAAATACATTATTCACATGAAATTTTAGTGCCTCCTTTTTTTTTAAAAGCATTATAAAATAAATGTTTCTTACCGATGAAGTATGCTAATGTGAAAGAAAAGGAATCTCAAAACTTAATCTTATCAAATGAATTTAAACCCCAGTCTTTATTACTATATATGTTTTTATACAGATCGAACCATGAAAATACAGCATTGTTCTATTTTCATGATGAATGGCATCACCAATATAATTGTTTTCTCATGTATTTTTGTGGAAAGGTTTTGACAGTTTACTTCAAACAATTGAACTTTTTTAAAAGGGGTTTTTTTCAGGAACAACGAGGTGGCATCCAGCCTAACGACCGTGCCACCTCACCCCCTCCCCACCCACACCCGCTACCCACTACCCTAACTATCCTAAACCACTGAGACCAATCAATCCATAAGAAGTTGAGCCTTAGAAATCACATAAAGATAGACAGTTCCTTATTCATGAGAACATGTTCATTGCTGAATAAGAGAAAAAACTGCGTTCCAAGAAAAATAACAAAAAGACTGCAAGATTGAACAGCTTCCAAATTTGTATATCGTATCCTTAATATGGAAGGCAAAGCGGTAATAGAAAACACCTAATGATTTTAGTATATAGAAGATAACTAAGCCGAATTTAGAAAATATGACTGCAGAAATCGGTAAATTTTATTTTCCTTTTCCAATTAACCGTTTTTTTATTAAGTGTAAATAAAACAAGCGAATGAAATGAACGTTAGCAGAATGCATTTCCATTTGCATTTGAAACTTTAATTGTACTTACAAATTTGGGTTAATAAAACGAAAAAGTAGAAAAAAAAATGTTAAATTACTTCATGAGTTTAAAAGAATTATTGTAAATGTGCTTAATAAAAGAATATGGGGCGATTGAGATTGATAATCTGAAAATGTTGTACAAGAGACACTGAACACTAAGCAAACTTTTTTTTTTTTTTGCCTTCAAGTATATTTGAACATGTCGTTAAAATAAAAACCATAGCTTTTAAGTATGGATTAAGAATTAATGAAGGTGATTTTTGTTTTTATTGTATGTATAAACAAATTTAAACCGAAGCTTTAATCTATATTGTGAATACATTACCCACGACGATAAATAAACAAAAATTAGATTAGAAGAAGGACTAGTATATGGTGGATAGAGGTTTATCAGGATATATGCAAAGGGAATAATAAGATTACTTTACTGTAAAACGAATACAGAATAATGATAGAGGGGGGTTTTTTTTTTTTAGCAATCCTGGGTATAATGCATCATTCTTTCAAGATGGGGCTGGCAGGTGTAAATTTCGCTGTGAATATGTCCATTCATATTCTTTGGATGGAGTACCTGATCCAATAACGGTTCTGGACGCTTTTTCTGCTGTGTTGTTGTGCTGGTAATTTCATCCCGTTTCCGCTTTATTATTAGCGTCGATTTTGAATCTAAGGTAGGTGTGGCTAATTTTACTGGTGGTGTAATTTTCAGGTGTTCTACCAACGTGGCCTGTTGTGTGAGAGCGTGCGTCAATAACTGATCGCCATAGGCCTGCATGTCTTCTAGCTTGACGTGTAAATTGAAATTACTCAAAAACAAAAACTCCAATTCCAGCTGATTAAGTTCACCAAGGGAAATTCCTCCAACCTATTTTGCAGTTAATACACTTGTATACACGCATGTGATGATAAGATAATATGAACCTACTTTAGCATATCTCGAGTTTGGATAAAATACATCAGATGTAAACTTGGAGGCGACAACAATACTGTTTGTTATTCATGAGGTATTTAGTAAAAATTAACAAAACCAAATCATTGATTTTAAAACTACCTGGTAATAATCAATCTATGTACAGTCAAGGAGTTCACTGCATATTTTAATCTTTTTAATTTTATTATACGGTCAAAGTACACCAAAAGAGATATTAACACCTCATTAGAATATGGTGCAAATTTCAGTATGCGGTTAAGGTACTCATATACAGTTATGTTTGGTACTGCTCGCGAGTGAAAATGAGTCACTTCACCGGGAGAGCTAGTATCTATGAGTGGGTCGTTTGCTGCTATGATAGAATCCAGTAAATCAGCTACAATTTTAACGAGGGAAGTGACAGGATATTCAGCAATGTTTAGATGATATTTAGATGACATGCAAAGTACATAGACTTTTTAAAAATAAGCAAAGAAAATAGTAAAAGTAATGTCAATACAGTAAATAAACACAATAAAATAATAAATAGAAAGAAAGAGCAGACCAGGGATTTATAATAAAACGTGAGAGAAATAGATCAGCAGTAAGCGAGGTAGAAAATAAAAACACAGTATATACTAAGAGCGATTTTCTTTCCGCTGTTTTTTTTAAAAAGAGCACAATGTTATTGGAATGGATCAATGTAATATTGTTCAAACCGTATCTATCAAAGCAGCCAAGGTTTTTGCATTGATTTACCGCGTGATAGAGATCCACAATTTGGTTGGTTGGCTCAATTTCCATATATGGTTATGGTTTATAAACATTTTCATAAAATGTAATTGATAACAGCTAAAATAAGTAAACTAGTTTGGGGATCATTTATAACCAACCTTTTGAACCGCAACACCGAATATGACAAGCAAAATACTATAGCCATAAAATATTCTTTAAAAAAAAATTAAAAAAACGGGAGGTAATGGTAAACAGCCTTTTGGCTAAAAACATATTCTATAAGATTAGAATAAAGTAAGACATCATATTTAATGAATACAGATTCTGAATTATATTCCTCAGCCATGTTTTGATTTTATTTTTATCAGTCATGCCATATTGGCACAAGTAACTCAAACATTAATTGAACCTTTTTTTCTATCTAAACAACTCATTTCTTTCTAAGCCAATTGTAACTGGCTAATACAACATGCCAGTTCTATTTAGACACAAGTGTATATATGTAAACTTCATGTTAAATAAAAACTATAAACTAAATGATGGGGCATGTTGTACGGAATCAGTGCCGACATCATCATCATCATCATCATCATCATCATCATCATCATCTTGTTTGGATTCCAGGATTACAAAGCTAATAAGTTTTAGTGAATATACTTTGTCTTGCTATTGTTATTTCTTAAGATTATCATTGTACATAGTTATTGTAACCACATAGAGTCAACATTATCTTACTAATATGGATGTAGTGCCACTAACTTATTACTCTTTAATGGGACAAAAGGCATTGATTTAAGCACGCTCCTCTTAGCTTTATGACAATTGAAAAAGCGAGTTGACCTTCTAAATAGGGAGGTTTTATATTTGCTCTTGCTAATAGTTTAAACGTTAATAAAGGTTTATCTAAGATTGAAATTCATCAAGCACTTATTCTCAATTATAACATCATCTTTTTTTTATGAATCAACTACCTTGGGTTTGAAATATATATGCAAAAGTAAGCAGTTAATTTAAGCAACGGACTAACTTTGCTTGGATCGATGTCCATGTCAAAATGATATTCCATTAATACAAATGCGTTAAGCCAACAATTTTATTTAGTTCTAGTGTGGGTACATAAAAAAAAACAATAACATTACTAAAGATAATAAAAGACACATCTGTATGGCCCTACTAAACACAAGTTTTAGAACTGGAAGTGTTTAGAGCACCCCCCCCCACTACCTACAAATAGTTTACACTTGCTATTATGTTTTTTTTGTTGATCTGCGACTAATTACAATGAGTAGTTATCTATTAACAAGTAGTGTAAAAATGGGACAGAAAAATTGGCAGTTGAACTCTTTAATATAGTAAACCGTGCCACACAATTCTGATTAAATTTTGAGTCATGGACTTTTAAATCATAATTATACATATATATATGTATTAATCATGTAAATTAGAATAACAAAGAAAAAGCGGATATACTTAGCAAAGTGGTAAGGCTAGGATCATGGCTTTTTGTTAATCATGGCTGGTAGAATGGAAATGCCTTTTGAGAGATGTTTCATTTATTGAATAGTATAAATCGACTCTTTGGAATATATTGCATGAATATGGTAGCTGTTGTACTAAGGCACTGATTCAGTGCTTTAATATTGATAGTAAACATATGGGTATGAGGCAAATTGAAATAACCATCTTGCCACTGACCCCCATGGATTTTCTCGATTCAGAAGGTACTATGTGTTTAGAGCGATTTATCTTGTTTTAGCCATTGGGATTTCGTAGAATATAAGTAGCATGTACTATCAGTTTTGAAAATAGAATTAATAATGATATTTCATTACTTATTGTAAAAGCAACTCACCCTCGCGTGAGCTATATGCTATTAACAGGAAAACCACATTATGTCCAATACGAGTCAGATTTATGTTTTTCTGTGTATTCCAAAGCTTTCTTGTGCCAATCACACCATTTTGAGTCATAAAAAGACTCAAAAGATATGATAATGACTCATTAGTAATATCATCGCAACTACAAGTATCATTCTCAAGATATTTTCTATTAGATACTTTCTTGTACATAGGTTTATAAGTATATTGTCATTTTATACCTCGAATGATGCATAAAAACTCATATCTGTATAGGGTGTTATAACAACAAATGGCAAAACTTAAAGGTTGAAGTGGATTAGCATGTAGCACAAGTTTTTTTCTTTATTACAGTTCCAAGAAAGTCAATTGGTATTTTAATAACCGGAAACAGGTTCTAGAAGTACAAATTCCTCCAAGCGGTTAACTCTGTAGCTTTGCCAAAAACAACACAGTAAAATTTTAGTTCGTATCTTTTATCAAACAAAGCGCTATACATCTTTATTTCTTCGTAATAAAAACTGATAAAGTTATTCAACCAAACGAAACGAAAAAGAAAGTGTAGACATGGTGAATGTAAATATTCACACAGGCTATTATTGGTTGTTTTCCATAAGAGCACAATGACTTATCTTGTCATGAGATGACTGTTTACTATCACACTTTTTTTCTTTTGATCTTGTCTCTCATTTTGGAAAGATTTCCCCCTTGTTTATTACCCGTTTATCTTTCAAAACATAATAACGTATCGCTGGCTAGGAATTCAATTTATTAAAAAGGTGGTATTTTTTCTCTGCAATTTTAAAAAAGGTCTCAGAATTTTCATAATTACCATTTTTGGAAGAATGGAAACACAAAAGAAAGTCTGGCATTGAAAGGACATGTGGTTTTTGTCTATATAAAAGGATTATTGTTGTATTTTATTCTCTCTTTTTCTTTTGACAAAAAGAAGAACGATGACTCTAGTCAGCTTCATACATGATAAATCTCCCTACTATAAAGAGCTTAATGAAGAACTAAGTAAAGAATCCAAAGTTAATGAGGAGCTGCAAGATATAATAAATCAAAATAAAGAACTGAAAAAAGCACTCGAGTCCAAAAGAGAGGAGATTGCAGCTCTAGAGAAGAATTCGTGAGTGATATCACGCCGTCCATTCTATTATTTTTTTTTCTTATTTTAATTTTAATAGTAAAAAAGAGTTTGAAGACCTTCGTAAATTGCATAGAGTGACGTTCCGAGCTGCTGCAGCGAGCTTGGCTAGAAAGAAAAAGGAAATTGTTGCTAAAGATGAAGCAAAGTACCAAATGGCATTTGAAAATGAACAGCGATCAAAAAGAGAATTAGAAGAATTACAGGCACAGAAAGCTGCTATTTATCAAAAGGTACTCAAAAGGAGGTTCATTAGGATCATTGATCTAATAAGTGAAAACACAATTAGCATTCTGACCTAAACGCTCAAAAAGCTCATTTCGCTGAAACAAAGAAGAGGTTTTGTGCGTTACTCGAACAGGTACAAACACCGCCTATTTGTTTATTTGTTGTATCCACATATTTGTTTTATTTATTCTTGGATTAGATATTCCTTAATAGAGATCTAGCATTTCCTTTAGAGCCACAACTACAAGCAGAATTATCCAATTACTTGGAACAAAAAAGCTTGGTATATATATATAATATATACAGTCAGTACGGTGGAATATTGCGGTTGCGAAAATTTCAAATGACGGTTACTAAAAAACCAATTGGCTGTTACTAAAAAAGTAATTGGTGGTTGCTCTAAGTATTTTATAATACAAAATATACACATACAGCCAATTGATTTTTTAGTAACCGTCATTTGAAATTTTCGCAACCGCAATATTCCACCGTACTGACTGTATTCATCCAATGCTTTGGGATCCAATCGATACTAAAAAAATAACTATTTAGGCGGAGAGAGACAACAATAGGTTAAAAGACGCTGAACTTGCATTGTCAACAGCATCGAAAGACGCAAGGAGGATAATACGATTGCTGGATACGATAATTAATTATGTGCCATTCGAAATATTTGGAGGTCCAGTTATTGACCAGGAACAAATTTCCCTATTAGAAGGTATCACTCTTTTCACTGTAATTATTTAAACACAGTTTTTAACCATATTGGAATAATAACGATAGCTGCCAAGAGACGTATTTGTGATATTCAGCGTATGCTCAATTTAGTCAGAACCCTTCTTCCTGAGATACCTCATCCAAATACATTGGATGTAGTGACAAATAATCCATTATTTGAGTTATCATTTAATGTAGAGTCGATAGATCCTAATTGGAATGGTAAGTATATTCACTCTTCCTCAATGGATGCTAGGAAACTGATTTCTCTCTTTCCTTCTTTTTTATAGCCAAAACAGCTCAGTGTTTTAAGCAAATTGCAGGAACACTTCGTCCAATTGAAAATGCTTTAAAATGGGTCAAAAATTTCAGAGAATATACCATAAAAGCTTTAAAGCGACTAAACAATACATTATCAGTCACCACGCAGGCGTTAGAAACTGAACGTAAAAGAATAATCGAGGAAGTTTTTGCAGGACATACAGGCACACAAGTTGAAGAGCTTAGCGAGAACGACTTATTATTTGCTGATACAAACCCTGAAGAGTTACCTCCACCAGTCTATGAAGGACCTCCTTCGCAACAGCATCATTTAACAACACCAATACCTAATAATCTCAACTTACCTACTTTGCCTTTAACCCGTCAACCACCTCAATATACTAATGCCAATACTACACCCTTACTTTTAAATACTTTTTAAGAATAACTCTTTGTAATTTATTCAGCTGACTATAATATATAACACACCCTGTTTATTCCTTTTTTCTTTTAAAAAAAGAAATTATTTCTAAGTTTCGTTGTCTTTGG
>VCJE01001390.1:15057-27050 GCA_024140265.1 Backusella liffmaniae | reverse complement strand
AAAAAAAAAAAAACAAATTCACATATTTCAGCACCTTCATTACGGCTAAATACACCATTGTTGCTTAATTCATTTAAGATAGAGATCTAGTCCCACAAACATAAAGCACGCCGGCATGAATTTTAATTAGTTGATGCATATTATATTATAGACCCTTTTTTTTTTCTCAAAAAGGAATATATACTATTCCAGTTTAATATTGAAGTCTAATTGGTGACATTGATTTGTTTATGTATAATTTTTTATTGATTTAAAAGTAAAAGTAAATAATTATGGTGACATTATGCAGCCTATAAATAAAGGCACCCGCCGTAGCTCTTTTTCTTTCTCTTTCTCTTTCTCTTTCTCTTTCTCTTTCTCTTTCACCTTTATTCTTCTACAATTTGATCTTAACATCTTGCTACTCTTAACTCTTCATTCACATACAACTTAAATAAAAGCTTATAAAACTACACACACACACACACACACACACACACAAAAACTCGCATTTAAATCTCTCTGTGCAAATATGGTGTCTCCAGTCACTGCAAAAATGACAAACTTTGACAACGAAGATGATTTAGATGTATTCTATGATGCACTTGAATACTTTGATGAAGAAGAGTCTGGCAGCAATAAAACAAGTAACTCACAAGACAATTCCAGCAATAATGATGGTAAAGAAAGCAAGGCCCCCACTCCCCCACCTGTTTATATGGCACCTGTTCCTATGGCACCTGTTCCTTTTGCATTTGCTTCATCAGAAAAGAGAAAGCTCGAGCACGCCGAACATGAAGAGCCAATAAACAGCAATTCGGGTGTCCCAAACAACAAAAAGCCACTCAAAAAATTCAAAGTAGCCTCCAAGTCTCGCTCTACCCTCTTTGACAACTTACCAGCTCCTAAAAACAAAATCTCTCGTACAACCTGACCACGCCCACTTCGAGAATATACGTTGAAAAAGAAATACCAACATGATTTACTACCTCTACCATACTGTGGCTTCCAAAACGAGGCTAACATTTGTCAAGCACCTGCACAAGTTTCCCTATTGGATAGTAGACAACGCTGGCAAAAGCAAGGCTCTAGAACGATCGTACTAGACAAAGATGGTGACCAAGCACGCCTTGTCATGTTGAATGACACAACACTCCGCCCCATCCTGAATTTGAAGCTCTTCTTTGGTATGAAAGCCCGTGTAACCGATAGTAACTGTATCAAGATCGATGCTTTCAACACAGTACACGACATTTATAGAAGACCAATTGTAAAGCTAATGATATATTCGCTCAAATTTGACAACTTCAGACCGCTAATGACATTTGTGGTCGTATCAACCATCAAACCCCTGCCTTACCAGCTGCCGCCCCCAAAAACGTTCTTCGTGATGCAATTAACAAGGATGTCTTTTCAATCATATCACGTATAATGCGAGCAAATAACCCTTGGAAGTTATAGCTTTATTATTATTATTACTATTTATTTATTTCACTTTAACATTGATTGAATATTGTATTTATGTACATTTACAACTTATGCCCTTTTTTTTATATCTTATTATCAAACAATAAAAAATACGAGTTTTCCCCCCTCTCTAAAATATTATAATATACTGATAAAGGAGCTTCACTCTAAAAAATTTGTTATGGTTTTGGTTTGGTTTGGTTTGTGTGTCTCGAAATAGACTTAGCCAGTAGAATTATAGAACTGATTTCCTAAAAGATAAAAAAAAAATCCAATCGACTTTAAAAGGAAGTCCGTAATTTTTTTTTTGGATAAGAAAAAAAACCCCAATTTCCTAAAATGTGTAATATTTGAGCTACCCAAAAAAGCAACTGTTATGATCGTAACAGTAGGTGCTGGGGGAACTATTGCCTTTTAGCCTCCATGTTATGGTCTGTTATGATTTTTTACGATCGGTACATCAACATAACATCACACAAACTCAGAAAACCGTAACAATTTTTTTAGAGTGTTAGATAGCTACCTTGTCTACCTTGGACCTGGTAGCCATTTCCTATCATTGTATGTTGCTTTATAGTTTGTTGGAGATGTAAGTAGTAGTAAATGTTTATAAATAATGTATTATAAAAAGAATAAAGTAATATAAGTTTTGACTATTCGCCTCTTTGTCTGTTATTTGTATCATGATAATATGATACTATTTGCTTATTGATTTGGCACTTTGACCGACTCTTATTGAAAAACCAGTAGTCTTTAGGTATCACTTGTATGGAAAGTTTAGGAAGAATTGTATTACTTATTGTATGAGAAGCCCACTCGACAAAAACCATTTCAATTCCTTGATCTAAACACGTTTAAAAATTAAAATAGACATTCTTTGGGAGGGGCAGCCCAAAAGCTTGGTATATCTGAGGAGTTATAAACACCACTTACGATATAATTGAAAGATCAATGGAATCATGATAATGGAGACAATTCATGTGGATAAGCCTTACTAGTCATTCATGATGAAATGTTTGTTATTTTTGATGTAAAATCACACCTCTGTAGGAATAGATTTCCTGGGAGTTGCTCACTTATCTATAAAGCCAATGGTATCATAAAATGGCAGCTCTTCATTATGTGATATTTTGTGGAGAGCATAAAACTGAACAAAACACTGGGTCTTGATTGAAACCTGGCGTACTCAGTCCACTACTCGTGTCACTTGTCTCATGATTGCTTTTCTTCGCTTTCTTCTGGCATTCCTACTCCGGCCTGGGATTAGGAGAGCACGGCTTAAGCTACACTTGTGCATCTTTATCTCAAAGGAAGGTCCGATTGTGTTCACCGTGGCTTCCTTCATGGTGAGAGCGTGAGCATGACAGTGGGGGCTCATTCTGGTAGAATGCGGAGGACAATTGTCACTCAGACAGAATCGGCAGCGGGCTGCGTTTGTACTCGTCACCTGTTCTCGGAGAAGACGTCGACCTTCTCTTCTTCGGCGTCTGTTTTCCATCTGTTCTAATACCCTTCTGGGTAATTGAGGGGTAGTGCCTATTATAAAGGAACAAAAGAAACGTGAATACAGTACGGTTTACTAATGTTATCATCTTGTTAATAATAATAACGCTATGAAAATACCTTCCAAGGCCTGTCCAGCCTCTAAACGACGCTTCTTGGCAAACTTTAGTTGGACGATATAATCTCTTTGCCTTCTTGTTCTTTCAGACATGATGAGAAAAGTATCCAAAAACAGACAATAGAGAAGAAGAAGGAAAATGATAAAACGATCAAGTCTTTTTTTTTCTTTTGTCTACAATATATCAGTCAACGCCACCGTTTCCATTTCGATAATAAGAGGATATGCTGAGAATAAATGGCTTTTATGAAATGGGTTTACTTTGACTCTTGAGTCATATGATTCAACTGAGGAAGATCAGATCAAAACTGTCAATTATTCTTATTATTGATTATAAACACTTTGTATAATTAAACCATCAAAAAGACATAAAACGCATACTATTCACTTAATCTCAAAGCCAGTTGGTATCAATATAAGTCAAAATGAACGAATCAAGCACCAAAATGGTACAGTAGTGTTGCAAGTAGATGTGGAAACGATATCCCAAAATAGACAGCTGCTTTCAATGGTTTAATCGGTTTTCATTTGAGATTAGTCTAAATTTAAGCAGAAAAAAAAAATTGGAATGTGAATTGAAACAGCAAAATTAGGTAATGAACTACTGGAGAGGGTTTTTTTTATTGCCCAAATGTTAGCAATGATATTTTTAACATTCTGACTTGTGGAATCTACATTGCATACCTACTCTAGACCAAAATACAGAGTCAAATGGGTAGGAATCTCGACTAAGCTCTTCTAACAATGTGCTACTTGAGCTTAAAATTGATTATCATTCATATCACATTTTATACATGGTAAATGTTGTAGGGGACGATCGTTTAGTGATTTTCCTCGGTGTAGTTAACTTCCATGTTTTATTGAATACTTTCACGACACTATGAATATGAATATAGTGCAACTTTTATTTAAGACAGTCAATTGCATAAATAATGCTAGTAAACTTGCTTTTGAATATAAACCCAACCACATTTGTTTTCAGCCCAAAGTTTAGACTGCCGCAATAAGAAGGCAAGTTGTGCTCATCCCGATTTTGATGGTTACACCGTCAATAAATGGGAGGTTGGTTTGTACATTTATTGCTCAAAAGAATTCTGCGAAAGCCCAAAAAACTTTATAAATATATTGTTAAAACCGACGTCACTATTTTCTCGCACTCTCTTTTTTTTTTCCACTCTCTTTCTTTTTCTAAAACCAAATTATTGTTTGTTTCAATAAAAGAACAAAAAAGAAATAAAAAGAAAAGAAAAAAAATAAAAAGAAAAAGAAAATAGGATGCTGGCAATACAGTGTCCTAAATTTATGTACTTAATTTGGACATTATTCGCTCTAGTATGTTTTACAACTGCAGAACATCATTGCATCAATCCAACAGATTGCCCATTCTATCCCATTCACAGCTGTTATGCAACAGAGAAAGGAATGATATGCCAGAATCGACGTAAGTTGGCCAAGCAATTGTTATTGATACAAACGTTATTGCAAAAGTATTTACATAATAAAAAAAGGGGACGGCTTTGAACTGAGTGTGGACTCTATCTTTTCTATTTTATATACACCATACACCATACGAAACGACACTGGCTTGCCTTGTGAAAGTGTACCAATAACAGACGAGCTCATCAGTTATGTCGAGTATCGTGGACCCGAAGTGCTCGGATTAGATGACCTACCACTCATCGGCAACTGCAGTCGCTGGTCATATTGTGATGTAAAAACAAGAACCTGTCAGCCAAAAAGGGAGTATCATTCACCTTGCAAACACAACATGCAGTGTTATTATGGCGATGATGGTATTCCCGGGCTTTGTACCAATCATACCACCTGTGATGTTCGACAGGATATTCTTGCTTATTATCAGCCTCAACAACGATGGACATTGGGAGATGATTGGCGGCAATCTATCGTTGCGGTGTTGATAACTGGAGGCGTTGTTTTATTGGTTATTCTTGGTCGCATTCAAATTGCAAAACTATTCACAAATATTAAAAATATGCTGGAAAGATGGCAAAATGCTGAAACGCCCAGACCTGCGCCTATGCTCGAAACAGAAGAAGGCTGGAGTAGAAACCAGTCGGGCTGGTGGAGTCAAGTGCCTGGTATAAAGTGGGTGTATACTAAATGGAAACGTACAGATCAAGATCAATATTACCAACTAAACAACCGATCAGAAGAACCTCCTGCTTATCAAGAATAAGCCTTTTTTTTTTCCCTTATTTCTTCTTATTGTCTGTCTGTGTTTATTTTTGTATCTTGCTTTGCTTATTCTTATTCTTATTATATTGTAGTAGATTCTGTATTTCTCAACTGGTATTGAAAAAAAAATCGCCTTTCATCTGTATCTTTTCCTCTTTCCTTTCTTATTTTTTTTTATTTTAATTATTACTATTATTTCGTTTGTTGGTTTAATATTAATAAAGTGTATATTTATATATAAAAAAAGGGAAGTACAAAGTAATATTTCTAGTTTCATTAAAAAAAAAAGGTGGTGGTATTAAGTTTATTTATAGCAGTAAGTAACTAAAATTGTTCTTGTAATATACAGGTGTCTTCGTCATCATCTAATAAAACGCCCCAAGCATGTCTATCACGGCCACTTTCATATTTTTGCAATGTAAATGTACGATTAAGTATGTTCTCAGATTCACATGGCGGTAGGTTATCTAGCATGTAACCACCATTGGTATCGTCTACAGGAAGTATCACAGTGCTACTACCAGAATGAAGTAACCCTGAAGTTCTGGGAGGTAAATGTGCCATGATATCTCGGTAATCGGTTATACGAATTGTATCGGCTTCTTCCTGCAGTGACTCGACAAATGCCTTATTTCCTACTCGGGGAGGATGCACTGCAACCACTGTAATCAGTCGATCGGTTAATAGTTTTGTAGATCTCAGAGAAAAGGCACACAAGGACGCGACAGCTAATTCAGGAAGTGAAGAATGAGATTGACTAGCCTATATATGTAAATAAAAAATGAACCACGTACCTGCTCCTAGAGAATGTCCTACAATAGTCACTTTGTAATGAGCTGGCATTGTACTACACAGACGCATCAATAGCGTTACTACTTTCATCTCACAGCGATGCCAAGCTGTTAACGCACATTCCAAAACCCAGGGCGCTGTGTCCTCCTCGGCTGTCATTATTGGTTCATTACTGCTGTTTCTTGTCTTTTTCGATGCCTTGCTGCTACCATTGTTGCTTTTCGATGACATGCTTTGCTCATTTTGTGTTTGTTTTAATTTTTGTGACTCTGCAACTTCATGCCACGGTACAGGTACAAAGGAGGCATTTTCAAACATACTGTGTGACATGAACATCCCAGGGAACACAACTAATATCTCCTCATGTTTTCTATCTACTGCGACATACCCATATTTCTGCACCGTGCTGTTGGCTTGATCATCATCATTATCCTCGTCGTCATCCTCGTAGTATTCGCCGTCTCCTTCTTCACTATCCATACTAATGTCCTCATCATGATTGTTCTCTCCATTATGATTTTCTCTCTTTTCATTCATTTGTTCTTCCTCTTCTTCTTCCTCCTCCTCTTCTTCTTCCTGTATACCAGAAAATACACTGATACTACTGGAATTGCCAGAAAGAGTTCTATCAGGGGGTATATATTGAAACGCAGAATAGGCATGTGGTTTTGAATTTATTAGACTTTCATTATTTCTCTCTGGCGGTATAGCTGACGCAGTACAGATAGGAGGCGGTGTATTATTGTTACTGTCGGGATTATTTGTTGCAAAAGTGTTGCCCAAAAATGGATAATGGATGAAAGAGATGGGAAACATGAATGTGTGTTCAACCACTGAAGAAAACATCCCAACTGCTTGTTGCTGGTACTGCTGTTGTAGTGTTGTAATGTAATGACAGTTTGTACATTTGGCATGGTGTAGTTGATCAATTTTGGCGCCAAGCACGAGTTCATGCGTGCACAAGGGTATATAGCGACAGTAGCGAAGGAGACGCTGGTGGTAAACGCCTTGGATGACTTCAAACGGTGGGTTGTATAATAAATGGGTATTGATAGATGCAAGGGGAGCTGGTAGTGGTTTTGTCATTGGAATATAGGCTGCTGCCTGCAAAAGTAAAGCTTTTGGCAACATAAAAATGCACTGACGGTAAAGGTCAGTTACTCGTCGTCGCTGAACAAGACGAATAAGGCGTTGTCCAAGTGATTTGGTGTAGTTTTGAACACTGAGCACGCCCAGCATGGGAGAATTGGAAAAATAACGAATTGTATTCACCAACTGGATCGAGTTGCTTGCTCCTCCTCCGAGAAGTGTGAGTATTGAGTCATGTACACCTTGTTCTTCCAAAAGTTGTTGAATTAGCCAGGCGTACTGTTCCACACTCAACCGCAGTGATTTTGTGTGCTTCGCATCGGGATTTGTACCTAGCGCAACTTGTGCCTTTTTAGGCTCATAATGAACGTATGCTCTATTGTCAAACGATGAGCTGCTTGCAGATTGGTTTGGCATGAAGGAGAGGTTGGGATGAAGTAATGTGACTGGGTCCTGTCCCGAATTGACAAATTCGGTTGAAAAAGTTAGAGCGATACCCTGTCTTGTGTATGTTTCATGTTGTTGTGGTTGTGACGACTGTTGTTGTTGTTGTTGTTGCTGCTGTTGCTGCCTTTTCTTTTTCTTTCTTGAATCCACTCGAGATAAAAATGATTTGACATTCTTTATTGATTTTAAAAATCCTAAAGATGCCTTTGTGTTTGAACGGGTCATCAAAATAAAAAAAGGGGTGTTTTTTTTAAAATAAATAAATAAATAAATCAGAAAAACGAAAAAGAAAGAAAAAGAAAAGAAAAAGTTGTTATTTTAAAAATAAATATTAAACTTGTTCTTTGTGTAATGATCAGTTTAAAAAGCAAAAAAAAAAGCAAAAGACATAAAAAAGGAAATTTCATCATACTCAGCCTGCTCATTTCAAAGTGGCTCAATCAATCTATTAATTTATAACTCCTTGTTTTCATGCCTGTCACTGTATTAAGATATAGTTTTTTTCTTCTATGGTTTGTATAGTGCTATGATGATGACAACATGTCTTTATTGTTTGCTGAAAAAGACAATAGGTTAAAATACCGCTCCGTGGAACGTCGTTTTTATGGTAAAAGTTATTGATTACAAGTCAAATGTATTTTTGATTTGTTTTTTACTAAACTTTATTTTGAAATGTAAATGAGGCATTGTTCCTATTTCTAAAAGCAATGTACTTTCTTGTCAGTTTCTCCATCTCAAGATTTTAATATTTTTGCCATTTTTGATGCATGCTTGTCCATATTTGGAAGTGGTTGTCCCTTTTTTTTTTTTTTACTTTTACTTAAAATATATCAAAGGCCGTTCATCCTTTTTTTTGCGAATTAGAATCAACAATGATAGTTGTGCTATGATCGCTATTCTCTACTGTGGGTGACTTGGTTTAGCCTTATGTATAATTTACTATTAAGAGAATATTGATTCAAAAGTCTATCTCTTCATATGTATTTAAAAGGAAAATATACAACAGTAACATGATCCTTCCTTTCAAAATTCAAATCACAGTTTCTTTTGCACTAATGTACGAGCTGTTGCACCAGTCGAAAAGTAGTTACACGTGTTCTTTTTGCATCTCAAAGGGGAGGAGGAAGTTGCCTTTATTTCCACATTAAGGTCGTGCGGTGATCGACTTACTCATTAAAGTATTTGATAAACTGTTTATGTGCGGTTGATTTTACAATATTTTTTTGTTTACCAAAAACTTTTTCGTGTTTATCTGCAATAGCCTGTGTTTATTATGTGTGGTCGATCCCATTTGAGCCAAAGACAATAAAAAAAGAATAAAAAAAGTTAAAGAAAAACAATATTTTTCCCCTGCTTTATTTCCTGCAAAATAAAAATGCTTTACATACAAACATTTCTGTTTATGGAAGAACAAATCAATCGGCATTTTCCTTCTCATTGCATTTTACTCGTGATTATCTACAATAATCTCTTGATCAAAGTAATGACACATCTTATAATAGGCCATACTCATCTGAAAAAAGTTTTGTTCATCATGTACTCATCTTTGGATCCGATAAACAATGATTTATATTCTATTAGATTGATATAGGTCACTACTACATTTCAGAGCAGCAATTTATTTAAATTCGAGAGGAGGCTCTTCTATTCATTAATAGGATATATATATCGTTTACGAGCTCTTCTTCATCGTAGATTGAATATTGATCTTCGGAATGGTCTGTTTGGCTTGGCGTGGTGCCATGGGACTGTGAAAACGAGATGGAATCGGTATTTCCAATTCGAGAATAAAGGTCAGACGCACTCTGCGGAGTCAAGTTCCGTGCATGATTGATGGTAAAGCCCATATTTTGAAGGATGGCAGCCAGATGTTTCATGAGCTCCATATAATATTCTTGAGTTAATGGTTTGTCGCTAAATCGAGCCAGTTCATAGCCTTCCAAATAAAATTCTCCCAACTGTTTATCAATCAGTCCTTGCTGTATCAGGTTCTCAAAATAGTGTCGTACAGGTACAAAATGAGGTCTCGAGAAATCCGGATCTATGCCCATCGCCACCTTTTCTAAAAGTATTTTTTTTTTACGATTATTATTCTATTCTATAAATCAATGGAGAGTAATTAAGATATTCATCCTTTTACCTATAAATGCTGGCGTCTTGGCTATTGCTTGCTTAAAATCCAATCCTTCAAAAAGTGGGGTGCCTATTGATTCAAACAGTATGAGCTAGCTTAGTTATTTCTTTGTGAACAAATGAAAGTGACCTGGTTTTGCCCATCCAACAGCCTGAATATCTCGTGCCCTGGGCTCCGATTCCCTCTTTATTTCTTTCACTAATTCGAATTCTTGTTGGATCTTTGAAAATACTTTCTAAATATATAACAAAGTGTGTTAATTGTTTATTTGTTTATAAATAATCATATGAAGAAAACAACCTTGGGAAGGTCCTGCTCCTGTATAGGAATATAGAGCTTTGGTATGTCTTGTAGCGATGATTTTACTGTCAATACACGACTACATGAGAACAGTGTAGCTGCTATAACCTAAAATATGGGTGGTTCATATAAATCCCACTTTATAATACATTGTAGTAGTTTTTACCAATAAAACATAGCTTCCACCAACCACAATCAAATTACGATAGTCAAAATACCCCGCAGTTGTCTTTTGTGTCAGTGCCTGAATAATGATATCGACAGCTGATATTGCAATACAAACAACTGCTAGAATGATTAATGTAAATAGTGATGAAATATAAAATGTCTGTGGTTTTTTTAGAGAAAGCATTGTGTATATTAGAAAGAAACAAAGAAAAACAAAAGAAGAAGAAAAATGAAAATAAATGACCAAAAAAGGGTTTAAAGTGCCGCCCCCTCTTTTTTTCGTCATAAAAACAAATACATTATTTTGGTGTCTCATTACTTTATCTATAATACATTATCACCATTAGCTTGCAAACATTCTGTCGAGCATAATAAGTAAAAATAGAGAAAGACAGAAAGAAAAAGATAGACAGTTCCTTATTTATCCTACGAAATAATGAATCACGTACCTTTCCATAAATAAATGGAAAATGCCTTGTCTCACTGGAAACATTTGACTTCTTTTGATTTATCTTACTTTACCAACAATATTAAACCCCTCTTTCTCGACCATTATTTATATCTTTTCCGTTTGAAGTGAACACAAGATGAATTACATTTTAATTGTGGAATTTGTTCATTGAAACACGGTTTGTTAAAATATCCTGTTTAGGGGCAATTTATATATTAAAGTAGTCATATCATAATCTAGTACTTTATATCCTAAAAATTATTATACTCAAACATTAGAGAAATAAAAATATTCACATTTTCTGCAAATCAAATTTAATTCCATAATAACTAGCGCTCTTAATTAATCCACCATTCTAAATGAAGTGAATCCTCGCCAAATCAACCGAAGTATTGATTAAAGCCGAGGTAATAACTTTATTTGAGGCGAGCATTAGTATCAGCTCGTAATTATGTAATTAGCATGTTGTAAATTGGCGAAAAGCATCAAAATTCTCAGCTCTATATAAAGCCTGATTTAAATAAACGAAAGCAGAAAAAATATGACAATGATGAAGGTCACTAATTATATTCTACTTTCTGTCGTTTCAATCCTCTACGCTTTACCAGTTTTTGGTGCTTTGCCCTTTGCTAATGGGGTTTGTGATGCTACTCAAAATGAAGGTTGTCAGGCCTTTAGCCAATCCGGAGGGATGAAGTGTATCTGTAATTCACATAAACCAGGATCTCCCGTTAGTTTCTGTAGTGTAAATGGACCCAATGATGGCTTTCAACTTTGCAGTGAAGGTTCAGAAGTAAAGCAACAGTGCGCTTCATTATGTAGTAACGGTGGTGTTATAATTTGTGAAAATGGGTATTGTCACTCTAACTAAGTGTCAATGCATTATTACCTTTCTTAATTTATACGTGTAAATAAAATCACTGGCTGAAGTGCCTTTGCTTCTCTATCAACCCGAGGTGTAAATATTAATATTAGTTTAGTGAGTTGTGCTTGTATCTCTACACACATAATCGTTAGAGTGTGTTTTTTGTTAACATTGTGATAACTTTTGCAGTAGTATATCTTGATATCTAGTCACAAAATCAAACTTTGATTCATATGGTCATGGCTACAGTGTATGAATAATCACTCTCTCAATATAATACTTGGGGGTAAAATAAATACACCAGTTTTTATTACTTGCTTTCATCTAGTATTATGTCACCCAAGAGTTTATAGTCTCCCTCTATCTGTATATGACACCTTTTGCTATCTTTACCACCTGTAATCAGGACGCTTCATAGCGTATTATGCAAATCTCAGCGAGATCATGAACCAATAGGGAAATGTGACTTGATTTATCCAAACCT
>VCJE01001383.1:0-11494 GCA_024140265.1 Backusella liffmaniae | reverse complement strand
TTATTTTTTTATTTTTTTTTTTTTTTGGTATTGGATTGAAACACCGCATCCAATCCCACTCTGGTCACAGAGGCAAATGTGATGTGGAATTCATCACTTTAAGCAATAGATGGGATTGTGGTTCCGTAACTTACAGATACAATACTTTTGTGAATATATGACCTGATAAGTTATAGATATTTTGTACTTATACAGATCTAAATAGAGATCTCTATTGGATAGCACTTTGAAGTATATTTCCATGTTGTGTGTACGGCTATTCAGCCTCCTTTAAATAATTAACATTGAGAGTGATAACATTGTCGTTCCCGTGCTCATTAATAAGGCTGACCAATGATCTGACCAATGATATGACCTTGCAGTTAAAATTAAGAAGGTACTTCTCTGTTCTATGGAGCGTCTCTTGAGAGATATCCAAAGATCTATTGTTTTGTATCAGCAACATTGGCTCCACCAAGACCCGCCTTTTCCTTGTAGCTCATTTTCACACGGGTTGTTCTTCTTATGTAATTCCTCCATTCTTCTTCTCACTTGAGATCTAAATGAATACAAAGTAGTACTTACAGAACTTTATCCAATAGCTTGGTGGAAATTTTCTTGTCCTCCCATCTATTTTTTTTTTAGGTATGTTTCAATAGTCCGTAAAGCATAAACCCTCAAGAGGAGGGGTACTTTACTTTTTTTTTCATAGATGGAGGCAATGACGAGGATATAGTAGCATTGAATTGTTGTTGAAGTGGTTTTTTTTTCTTTCGTTGCGACTGTAGGACCTCTTACTTTAAAAAACACTGAATCGATGTGTTTTAAATGTTGCTCTTAAAATATCAAGTCAAGTCGAACACATACTGCATTTTTTAAGATATTGAGAAAAAATTACAAATTAATGAGAAATAAAAAATAATTAATGAGAAAAAATTACAATTAAATGAGAAAAAATTGAATAATTAATGAGAAAATGTAAATTCCAGAAAGAGAACACATAGTGCGATAGTCAATAACGTAACATAAATGTATGTATGAAGTAACATTCAAGTACAAGAGAACAAATCAAGTTTTACAAAGATGGATTCAGCAGGAGATATATACATACAAGTTGTAATGTAATCCCAAAAATAAAAGTAAATTATTAAAATATCTATCCTTTTGTCCTTTTCTTTATGAAGAGAATATCTATACAACACCTGATGCAATTGCTTGATCTTGTGTATTTTGGCTATTGCTTTATAAGTGCAAATAACAGCAAACGCCTATTATGGTACTCCATTATTACAATATACAATGCCATTTTATAACCATTCATTGGCTTATATGACATGGATGCTGGGATTTTCCACCATCCCTCGACCCTTTTTTTTCTCATCGGCCTTTTCTCATTAATTCTTCACTAATTTGAAAACTTTTCTCAATAATTTGAAAACTTTTGAAAAAGACAGTACGTCAATCAATATTAACTAGTGTATCGACAATAAAACTATTTTCAATTACTTAAAAAAGTTATAGATACTAATGTGAAATGTAAATTATCATGTAAACCTATTACCAAGTTGTACGGATGTGGGTATGAATTCAAAGTGGATGAGTTGTTTATCTTTTTATATCTATATTTTGTTTTTCCGATTCAAAATAGTAAAGATCGGCATGGAAAAACATTGAAGCCATCAATTAAAATCGCTCAAAGAATATTTTAATCTTTTGTTTCCGAGATAATTCTTCATCTTCTTTCCCCCTTTTTTTTTCTTCTTTTTAAATATACATCAAACAAGAAGAAATCATATACAATGGTATGGTTCAAGTCAAATAAAATTGAAGATGTTGTAAAAATAGAATCGGGGAATCTTCTAGATAGCTCTGAAAACATTCCTCAGCCAACAACAACACGAGATAACAACCATACACCAAAAGAGCAGGACGAAGATATTGCAATGGACCTGGGCGACCTGCAGGATATTTTTAGCTTTAGCTTTATGAAGGGGCGGCCATTCCTTAACTTCTTTTTGGCGATTTTATGGAGTATTGGCCTTCCAATTCTATTGTATGAAATATTAAAGCCTCATGTTGGCCAAGTGGTGGCAATGATTATTGCGTCTTCCCCTCCTTTGGCGATTGTAGTATGGTAAAATTATCTATTATTAGCACCAGTATTTTTCTACTAACCTTAAACAAAATAGGCGAATGGTAAAAGAAAGAGTATTTGATGCTTTTGGTTTAATAGCAGGCACAAGTTTCTTAATCTCTGGTATCTTGGTAAGTCAAAGTACAATAGTGAAAAGAAGAATGCTAATGCTAAAAATGACCACTTTCAAAAGTCAATTGCTCAGCCAAACGATCAAGTATCGGCTATTTGTGAATCACTTGTGTCACTCTTTGTTGGTGTTTGCTGTGTGATTTCGGTTATTCCCATAAAAATTGGTCGATTTGAGTTTAAACCTTTAGTGTTTGAGTTTGCAAATCAAGTCATGCCAAGAGCAGACCAGGACGAAAAATTACAGAAACAAGATGATGCTCGTATTACAAAACATGCTTCCCCAAAAAAGAGACTAGATTATCTTTACACAAACATGGCTCATTTTCGAAGGGATATGAGAGTAATGACCTTCACTTGGGGTCTATTACTTGTAGTTTCTTTTCTTGTCAAGGTAGTCATTGTCATGACAAATACAGACATTTTTAAAGCGCAAATGTATGGCTATATCCTTTTTGGTATCACTGCTTTTGTTATGTTGATCTTTACCTGGTTTTATACAAACGTTGTCAAAGGTCATGTGTTTGAGCAGGTTCAGTTTTGGAAAGAGCAGAAGGAGCATGCTATTGACGGAAGGACAGAGGCCATATATAATATAAATTGGGGCGTTCAAACGTTAAATAATACTTTTGGGCAAGTGATGGGTTAGCCTTCTATTACATCGCAGTTAAAAAAATAAAATATGTGAAAAGGTTACCCCCCCCCCATTGGATAGTGCTGGGAGTACTTTGTATACTTTACTGGTTTACCATTTTCGCCAATTCCATCCTAACATTTATATGATAGAAATCCAGTTACCGATTGCTAAAATTACATATGAAGTTTGAATTGCTTTAAGGTCGGTTTGGGGTGTGTTTGGTTGCTTTTCAATACTAAGCGTACTTATGGTTTTACATTTTGTTATACAGAATACTACTGACATTTTATATATCGAATTCTAAGTGTATAGAGTACAATATCATAGAATAATATCAGCTCGTAGTCTATGAATATTTATAGTTAACTTCTGAAAAACCAGTAGATTCATCCCAAACTGCACTGTCGTAGTTTTAACTTTTGGGGCATTTGTGATTTTTCATTTCGCTGATGAAATGAGAATAGTTTATTTTTCTATTTTACATCACCCTTTTTTTTAAAAAAACAACTTAAATAATATTCAACATGTCATCTACGCCATCTGTTAAGCAATATAAAGCTTTAGGTGATGAAGTGTGGAAATCAAAAGTAGATAAGATTGTAAGTTGACTTTATCTGTCAACCTGTTGCTTTAGTTTACTTACAATATGAGTAGAACGCCGAACTCTTTACCTTGACTTACGGCTCAATGGTTGTTCAACTCGTTAAAGATTTCGAGGATTACGGAGAAGTAAATAAGCAACTTGAAAAAATGTAAGTTAAATGATACGCGTTGATTCAGGATTAGTTGTTAAGCATTACAATAATGAAAAAAAAGGGGTTATAACATTGGACAGCGTATGATTGAAGACTTTTTAGCAAGATCAGCTATTGGTCGCTGTTCAGAGTTCAGAGATACAGCCGAAGCTATATCCAAGGTTTTTTATAGTTCCATAACGTTAATAAGTATAGAAGGGGATAGTAATCGTGTATGTAGGTTGGATTCAAAATGTTCCTTAATATCACACCCACAATTACCAATTGGTCAAGCGACTATAAAGAATTTTCTTTGATTTTTGATGAGAATCCGCTCACTGATTTTGTTGAATTACCTGATGAGGCATTAGAAGGCGGTTTATGGTATTCAAATGTGTATTGTGGTGTTTTACGAGGTGCACTTGAAATGGTACAAATGCAAGTTGAGACTCAGTTTGTAAGTGACACACTCCGTGGTGATGATTCTACCGAAATGCGCATCAAGCTGGTGCGTTATTTAGAGGAAGAAGTACCTGTCGGTGAAGATTAAAGGGACAATGTGTTATCAAATAAAGGAATGCTCTATTATATATATACATGCTGATATATGCTCTAGTTCAAATAAATGATGAATAAAGACATCTAATACCTGTTCAAATTACCCTTTGCTTAAAAGCAAAATAAAAAACGATATATATCAATACAATGGCGTAGAGTTTAATTTGAAGCAATTTTTAGATAGAAGAATAGGAAACATCATGTGCATACAACTTTTGTGGGGACAATACCAAATGCTGTCTTTTTCAAGAAAATGAGAATAAATTTCAAATTGTTGAGAAAAGAGAGAATAATAATTGAGAAAAAGTGGGTCAAAGAAGATTCTTATTTTATTTCTCAAAATCTTTTCCCCCTTTTCTCATCAATTTGTAATTTTTTCTCAATTTCTTGAAAAAAACAGTACTATTAGAGGAACCCGATCATTATTCTCGTCAAACTTTTTAGGAACTAATTTCTCTTCATGTCTTTCATTATAAAAGTGACTATTAGTATTCATAAATTTTTGTATACTTTATTTGTCTTTTTTTTTCTCTTCTATTTACGCCTTTTCTTCTTTGTTTTGTTTCTCCTTTTGTTGTTGTAATCCTTGTCATTATCACAGGGAAAATAAACCGAGTCTAAAGAGCCCTCATTAGTGCCTCAAGGGGGTCTCCTTTGAATGTTTTCTATATGATGCGCCTTTACGGTAGACTCACCGACCTCCTATAAACCTCAGAAAAGTTTATTGGAGAGCATATTCACCTTTGAGGCTGAATGAAGGCTGTTAAGGAATAAATGTCATGTTTTCCCGATGATTTTAATCCAGATGGCATCTGTTATAATCTTTATGCATTTGAGTAATATTTGTTACACTGCACTTTTATGGAAGATTGTCCCAGCAATTTGAACAAAGTTAATTGATTTTGCTATTTGATCAGTTGACTAGTTATTGTTTAAAAAATGAAAAACAATATAGCCTCTGCATTTTTACATGAACTTATCACGCGTCGTGATAATAAAATTTAGAAATTTTTCTTAATGGTGTATCAAATCAACGGCGATTGCCCACAAGGATTAGAGTGAACCCCTCCCAACCCTTCTCTTCCCAATGTGGAAAGTATTACCGCACATAACTTTCAGAAAGTGAACAGCCCAAAAGGGAGTTATTTTCAATCGTTGTGTATATAGAAACTAATGCCTTGTACTAACTAATATGAAGGGGACGTCTTTGGATACCAAATGATAAATTCAAGAAGTTCTTTATTTTTCAAGGAACCAAAAATAATTTCTCTTGACTCGATTGTTGAGAGCGAGTGTTTGATTTATATACGTGCTCTTCTTTGATAAGTTAAATTTGTATTTACAAATAAAATAAAATAAAAACGAAGAAGAAGAAACTGTACATCGCGTAGTTACTGGTAGTAGTCCAAAATGAAATAAAATTTTGTAAGACTAAACACAATATGTTTGGTAACAGATCCAAAAATAACACTTTCAAACTATTCAGCATTTGTTTTAAACACAGAAATTTGATGATGTCAAGATCGACACCGTTTTACTAGATCGAAGATGTATCACTTTATTTCATTCACTCAGTGGAAAAAGTTTATTTTTGTGTTGGATTAGTAAGAATAGAAGTTATTAAATTATATCTCTTTTAATATGTATTGCATTCAATAGACGTATTATGTGGGTATTTAATATCTGCCAAATTCTTCTAAGTTTCCTATTTCCCATATCATTCCCCTGGTCTCTTCCAAAAGTATAGTTCAAAAAGGCACAAAAGACCAAACACTTTTCGGTTAAAAGCTTTGTTTCAAAGAAAAAAAAATGAACGAAAGAAAATATTTTACAAAGTATTTAGGGGAAGTTTTTATTACTAACAAAGCATAAATAAATAAATGAACAGAAAGAAAAAATACAAAGGGTCAAGTAAATATGTACAAACGAATTTAAAAACAAGAAATAATGCGTGATAAAGGATTTAGCATAGGCAATACAAAGAAAAAGAAGGAGGCTGGGGGAGTAAAACATAAAAAGTAGAGACAATAGTAACAACTATTTACGATATATAGAAATGGCTTCGCTGTTCTGATGAATATTGAACTATAACAAACTATTAGTATTTAAAAAGAATATTTATGAAGCATTTCACTTACATTCATTCGATTCCTGTTGGATATAATAAGGAGCAAGAAGCATTGGATCCATCATGCTGTGATACGAGCCTGGCATAGGCGTCTGCACGGTAAATGGATCACAGCTATCATACATATCAGATGCAGTACTGTTAGGTGTCATGAACATCATATCATCATTGGAAGGGATATAGGTATTATATACTGTTTCTTGGTTGGGAATCGGTGTATTTTGATTCATCACCGGCTGACAGTTATCAGAGCACCATGTTGGAGAAGATGATTGCTGGTAGGTGGGAGGGGAAGATTGGATTGGGGCTAGTTCTGATTTCAACGAATCTTTTGGAATTAAACTTGATTTTAGGGTAACGTTGTTCACTGATAAGGATGCAGAATTGCACTCTTTTTTATCATTCATGCGGAAAATCTCTGGTGTGGGAGGAGGTGAAATCTGTGCTTTGCCCGTGCCATAATCTCGCTGTTGACTTTTAAGTTGGACGGCAGCCATCTCTGCTTGTTTGCGGAGTTTCTCGTTTTCTTGTCGTAAAGTCTTAATCTCATTTATATATTGAGACTCCCTTTTAAGACTGCCAGTGACTATAAAGCCAGAAGAGGTTAATATGACTTTTCATGCTTTATTTTATTGATCTTACCAAATTCAAGTGATTTCGCAACGATTGTAGTCTTGCTAGGTCTGCGGATATTCTTTAGCGAAGGTAAAGCGTGTGCTAGTTGCTGAAATTTAGAATTAAGATGCTCACGGCGTTGGCGTTCCAAGGCGTTATGTGCCGTTCTTCTATCGTTATTGGCTGATACATCACTGCGAGAAAATTTATATGTTAGCCTATTTTCATTTTGATATTTATACATAGATAAGCTTACTTAGTATCTACTGTCATATTCGATGACAAAGTCATATCTATTAATTCATTTTTTAAGAAATGACAAATAATTTAGTAGACGTTCCTTTATTCAACAGCTGCGCAAAGATACTTTACCGAAGAAAGCATTTTTAGGATTACGTAAAGATTTGCCATTTGTCGAAATTCTAAACTTTTCAGAGGGCATTTTCTGTTACAAGTACAAAAGATAGTTTTGAGAAGCAAAGTAAAACAGAAATAGTAAGTAAGGATTAACAAAACACTCTTTTTTATAGTTTTTACTTTTTTGTGGGGGGGGGGTAAAAGGGGGTCACTCGATCTACTGTAGTACAGTACAGGTAGTTATTTTTAGTGATCAACAAAATAATGCACTCAGATGAGCGGGTCGTCGAGTAAAATAAGAAACGGAATTGTTGACTTTTTTAATTTTCCATATAAATGGAATTTATCCGACTTTTTTTTTACAAGCACAATTACTAAAATAAGAAAAAGTCATTTTTTATTGTTAGTTCAAGAATATAAGGGAGACTTTCATCTGCTGACCTATTAAAAGTCTTTTTTTTTTCTTTCTATATATTTATACATATTCTCAATGTCTGTATTTCTAACATGTACTATATCCATTTAAATAAAAGATGAGTTAAAGATAAACAAAGCAGCAGAATTCAAATGCCAAAATTAAAATAAATTTCGCATTTTCACAATCGAATACAGAATTTAAAATTAAGATTAGGGAACACGAGAAAATGGGGAAACAAACTCTTTTTTCCGCCTTCAACAAATCTATTTTGTCAAAAAGAGTGTCTACACCGATGGAATCCTCCTTTTTCATTTGTATGACGGCCAAGGAAAGTGGTGTAATCAATGCATCAGTACTAAAAATATAGTTAAGCCCAGGTAACGCCATAAAATGCAAGCTTACATAACCGTCAACAAATAGAGAGATCCTTGACTTTCTCTTGGCTGTTCGATCGATCTATTTGGGTTTTTTTGTTCTTGCACGCCCTTAATTTTTTTTTTCTATTTTGCCTTGCCTTGCCTTGCACTCTCTAAATTAACTTTCCGCACAAATAGAGATTTGTTTTTTTATAGACTTTTCCTTTTATACTTTGTGCGGACATAAGAGAAGGCTCACGTTTACATGGGTAGTAGCACTTTGCTCAGAGCTTGGATAATGCTTCTACAATTTGCATCTAGATAACTTTGTATCCAATTATTTCATTTTTAAACGAAATATCTAATAAAGCTATTTTATCTCTGAAAACTTTTTTCTACTTCTCTTATGGCATTTCCTAGCCTTCTTATCCTAGCTTCAATATTTGTAAAGCCATCACGTTAGTTTCATTTATTAAGGTTAGATGGATTTATCATTTACTATTGCACTTAAATTCATATCTATTCTTCGGCTTTATCGAAATGGCATTTTGGGAGATTTTAATTTAAAATACAACATTGCCTTGAGTAATCGACTTTTATACTTATTCTAAATCATATAATGATATCTGAATGAGTATATATGTCTCACAATGTCTTTTTAAACTTATGCACATGGGCATTCTTAAGCATGATCTATAACTAGGCCAATTTTTCACAAGTAACTATCTGAATGATTTTACATCATCAAGTTTAATTTGTCTGACGTACAATTTATTTTGGAACATTTACCCTATTAGTTATTAATTGTTTTTGATAGATTGTCAATAATAATAGCCAGCTTTTAAAAAGATTTAAGTCAACTTTAACTCGGTCTTTATATGGAAATTAAAGCTATACATTGTTGTAACTCACTTACTTTTTAATAACTGTTACTACTACCATTATGAGCGAGCTAATGGTTACTAAAATGAGTGATTAAGTCCTACCTATAAATTAATATAAAACACTGATCGGATTATACCCGATCTCTTGCTTTTTTTTTGTTAACAGCAATATAATTCATACGATTGCTTATTTTTATATGTCTGAGCCCTAGTGATAAACCAGGGAGGAAGATATGGGTATTTCGTAGTGAAAGTGGATTTTTACTCCAACCCTCTGTTTCTTCTCCCTATAATTTAACAAGTTCTATGATTTTCTTTCTTTCTTTCTACCTTTTACTAATAACATTAAGAACTAACATTGAGAATCCTTCGAGGATTACTTTATAAAATCACATTAAAAAAGTTCTGATTATGTTGCACGTTGAAGTTTAATCAATTCTACCCTAAAAAAGTTAGTCTCTGGGATAAATTCCTATTAGGCAAATACGCGTTCTAGCAATACTGTACTTGTCTAAAAATCAGAACATTACAAAGAGCATCACATAATTCTAATAAAGTATGTATGTCATTGCTGCTGGAGCACGTTGTCATGGAGTTTATAAAGTAAGTGTTTTGGTCCGCAATTGTTATTTCATGTATTTATCATATTCAATCTTACTAGCCCCCTTGTAAGAGGAGGTATGCCTTTTATATTCATTTACTCTCTACTACCGTGCTGAAAAGCCTTGTGTATAGACTCTTAATTAGTTTTTAAATTATGCTTAAAAAACGGGGATCTCATATAAAGATTTGTTCAAAGGGAATAGAAAAAGAAAAGTTCTCAGTCGATTACTAAGCCTGGATTGCATAATATTCGAATTCAATACGCTCATATGATTTGCTTTTAATCTGCTAAAAAATAAACTATTTTAAGAAGTAAATACATGTAATTATACGAGTTTATGAATAACGCGTACATCCTAAAACAAATTTTATTGAAAAAATGAAGGCTAACATTCCTCTTTTGAGTACGCATTTACGTTTTTTTTTAGCAATTAGATCCAATAGTTTTCTAAATCAATTGAATAAGGAAAATAGCTTATATTTAGTGATATGCGATGACATGACAAAACACATTGTGTGCAATAAATGTCACTTTACATTGATGAATAAATACTTTTTAAAGTAAATTGATACATAAAGTTTTTAAAATTGGCATTGGCCTGGATTATTCTTAATAAAACAACATGCATGAGTTCATTTTAAAGGTTGACTTGTGGTTTGTGCAAGTCAACAAGTAGCCATTTTAGGAATGTGATTCAAAAGGCATTGCTACTTTTTGCACTCTCCGCAACTTTCTATTTTTGAATCAGTAGCTCGCTTTTTTCCATTTTGTTAGTAAAAGCTTATTTATTGGTTCAACTAAAACATGAAATCACTACCTAAATAACGACACATTTTTTAATTTGTATATTTAAGCTTTTATCTAGGTTTTATGTCTGTATATATGTTATCTTTAGTATGTTTTTTATAGCATAGACATATACATAAAAAACTACTTCAACTACAGGCAGTAGCAACAGTTTCATTATTAAAATAACAAAGTGTCATGCGATCACTATTTTCAGGGGTAAAACGGGGTTAAAAAAAAGGAGATATAAAAATAATAGACCAATGAAATGATAAAGACTTTTGATAGAGCAAAAAGCAATTGGTCGGCACTACAACACAACATAAAGAAATTAGAATCATGACTTACGCCATCTCAAGTTACACATCGTTTTTGCTAAAAAACGTGATACTCATTTTACTCAGGTTGTAAAACCATTAAATGTCATCAAGATGATGCTATTTTGTGTGAGTTATCATTAAATCACTGGTTGCATATTATAAAAAAAAAACATTATGCACCACTCCCTTAAATTCACTAAATAAGTTAAAATCGAGGTGTGCGCGGGCATTTTACCTATTCTTTCAAAAACAGGATTGGCACTAAGAATTTTTCTTTCCTCGAAGCGGATCATCTACTAGTGGACATTTCCTACTCCCAATTGCTTTGATGTTACCTTTCTCCAATATATGATATTAATGATGTTAAAACTGGATCTTCCCACGGCTTTACTGCAATATAAAACTATTCATAAAGTACAATACTAAAGGTGATAACAAATAAATTCAGATACCAGGTTGTACCATATGTTATTTTGCAGCCATTCACTAAAGAACCTAAAATAGAATGTGGATTGGGCGATCATTTAACTGTATACAATACGTGTTTAATAATAGTTATCAAAAATCAGATCCTTAATGTAGAGTAGAAAATAGTATATTTACAAAGTTCCTGTTTTCGAATGTAAGCTATGTGAACACGCAATTATGTATATCACATACCACCCAAAATTATTTTTTCTATGTGATAATTATCTACCCTCTATGATTAAAATAAACAGGCAACATGCATGAAATGAAAACAATAAAAAAGAGATAGTTTAGCTTGTGTACTAATAAACATTGCGTTTTTTTTCTTCTAATATCAAATCTTACCATGGATGGATTCCAGTCCGAATCATAGAAAACGACAGTGTC
>VCJE01001380.1:721-16965 GCA_024140265.1 Backusella liffmaniae | reverse complement strand
ACCAGGTGAACAAAATGATGGACTTTTTGGTTTCGTGACTTGTAAATGCTAGTTTTTTTTTTTTATTTATTTTTTTATTCATGGAGTTAAAAATAGTAAAAATAAAAAACAAGTCTTCTCTTCCTCTTCCTTTTTTTCTTCTTCTTCTTGACTATTTATTATAAAAGTATAATGATATCACTACAGGAGGGGTCTTACCCCTTCCCACCTTTCAGCTTTACTACAACGCTTAGATCAACCTCACCTCTTTTTTACGTTCCAACTATACTATTACTATTTACGGTTATTGTTGGTTCTTGTCGATATTACACAACGAAAAGCATTCCTTGGGACAACAATTATACAGCTGTTTCACCCGACCGAAAATTGGGACCTCTTTCAAAGCTTATAATTGTATTATCATGCCTAGTAACCATTACCTTTCTCGCTGATACAGTAGTTATTGTCACTCGTGCTTTTTTAAACTCTGGCTTTTCATTGGCACTATGCTATTACACTGGTATTTCATGGCTGGCCTGGGCTACCGGTATATTTTTCTTAATGAATGAAACATACAAGTTTTCACAATGGCATTGGCTCCAGTATACCTTTTATGGTATGGTGGTAGTAGGAGAATCTTTAGTAGGGTGGTTATGGTTAATGGGAGTAAAACACCCTGTTCCAGGTAAGACAGAGTTACTTCTTTCCTATTCGAAATATATTTATTTTTATTTATTTTTCAATTTGCTTGATATATTTTTCTTGAAAAGGAACCATCTATACTGTATATGACCGCTTGCTACTTGCCTTTTTTATTGCACGTTATGTACTTGAGATATTCGTATTTATATTCTCACTTTTCCACATGTGTACTCATGAGCGTAACCGAGGTGTATCTGAGACCGCACCCCTGTTAAGCTCTGACACTAGAGAAAACTATGGCTCATCTTCAAACGAACCAATTTCAACTGGAACCTATTCCAATAAGAGTGGATTTTCCGATTTCTTTGTAAAGCTTCGAAAAGTCATGCCATTTATCTGGCCTCATTCGGATCGTAAACTCCAAGGACATGTTTTGCTCTGTTTCTTGCTCATGTTAACAGGTTTGATAATTAATGTATGGACACCACTTCAAATTGGTAGTGTCGTAGATCAGTTTGGTAGAGGACCAGGTACATTTGCATGGGCTGCTGTTACTGCTTATGTTGGCTTGAGATTTTTACAAGGTGGATCTGGTCTTATTCAAGCTATGCAAAATTGGTTGTGGATTCCAATTGGCCAATATACCACTCGCGAGATATCCGTAAAGCTTTTCAGCCACCTCCATAGTCTATCTCTTCATTACCACATCAATCGCAAAACTGGTGAAGTGCTTCGTATTGTGGATAGAGGAACAAATAGCATTGTTCAGTTATTATCACAAATCGTTTTCCAGATTTTCCCTGCTTTAGCCAATATTGCTATTGCTGTGGTCGTATTCAGTATTCAGTTCTCGCTTCCATTTGGTTTGATTGTATTTGTAACCATGGCACTTTATTTATACACTACCATTGTTTTAACTGAATGGCGCAATTCATTCCGCAGAAAAATGAACGAATTGGATAATTATGCTCGTACAAAGGCTGTTGATTCACTATTGAATTTCGAGACGGTTAAATACTACAATGCAGAGGGATTCGAGGTGGACCGTTACCACAATGCCATCATCGATTATCAAAAGGCCGATTATAAGAATTCAGTTTCATTAAACGTATTAAATCTCGCACAAAATGCAGTCATTACAGCTGGATTATTGGCAGGATCATTGTTGTTTGCATGGGAAGTTTCTCAGGGTACACTCACTCCTGGTGATTTTGTTGCATTCAATATGTACATGATGCAGCTTTACACACCTCTCCATTTCTTTGGTACTTATTATCGCATGATCCAACAAAACTTTATTGATATGGAAAAGATGCTGGATTTATTTGAAGTTGAGGAAACAGTCAAGGATGCACCTGATGCTGATCAACTTTCTGTGACTGAAGGTCGTGTGGTATTTGATCGTGTTACATTTGCCTACGATAATCGACAAACTGCTTTGAATGGTATTTCATTCACCATTCCAAAAGGTGCTACTGTAGCTTTGGTTGGACCCTCTGGTGGTGGTAAATCAACTATTTTACGCCTACTATTCCGTTTCTATGACCCATCATCAGGCCATATCTATATTGATGGTCAAGATATCGCTGGTGTCAAGCAATCTTCGTTGCGCCAAAACATTGGTGTTGTGCCTCAGGATACTGTTTTGTTCAACGATACTATTTTATACAATATTCGCTATGGTGATGTTAATGCAAGCGATGAAGATGTCTTTAGAGCAGCCAAGGCAGCACAAATTCATGACAAGATTCTATCCTTCCCTGATGGTTATGATACAAAGGTGGGTGAGCGCGGTCTCCGCTTAAGTGGTGGTGAAAAACAGCGTGTTGCTATTGCCAGAACAATTTTAAAGAACCCACCCATCATTTTACTTGATGAAGCTACCAGTGCACTCGATACAACAACAGAACGGTATATTCAGGAGGCTTTGGCTGATATGACAAAAGATCGCACCACTTTGGTAATTGCCCATCGACTTTCAACCATTGTTGCAGCAGATTTGATTTTGGTTATTAAGGATGGGCAGGTAGTTGAGTCTGGTAGTCATGAGGAATTGATTCAAAAGGCATCAAGCGGTGAAATACAAGGTGTCTATTATGAGATGTGGCAGAAGCAACTGGATGACCATCATGATGCTAGTAGAACAATCAGCGGCACCAGTACACCTCAACCAGAAGAACAATCTATCCCCAAGCCTATCGACTTGACACCAATGGTGACTTTGGAACATGACAATAAAAAACAAACAACCAAAGATGTTGAAACAATGGAAGTAATGGTCGCAGCTGAAACAGACGTACCCAAGATCACTACACCTTTCGAGACAGAACAAGTAGAGATATTCGAGAACCCAAATGAGGAGACTAAAGCTGAACGTACTGATGCTAACCAAACTCATATTGAGAATAATAACGATAACAACTCTCAATCATCATCTACTGACAAACCCTCAACCTTAACTATTGCGACTGATAATAGCCACGATCAACCTGTACAAGCTCAAGAGTTCACTTCATCACCCGTCGATACCGCCTCAACTACAGAGCCAGAGGTAACTCAATCCTCTAATTCTAATCAGCAAAGTGTTCCTACACCTTCTCCAAGCAGATCAACGCGTAGAAATAATAAGAAAAAAAAGAAGAGCAAGAGCAAACGATAAATTTTCGATGTTTGTAAATTAAATTTGGTTAGTGTCAGCCAATCACCGGGCGCTAAATGTCACGATATATTTGACAAGAAATAAACTGTCTTTCTTATTTTCATAAACAATTATTTATCAATGTTTTCAAAGAATATACTACTCGTAGCGTTATTGTGCATATCATTTGGCCTTGTTTCTGCCTTTAATTTTAAAAATATCATATTTGGTGGCGAATCTGAACATGTTGAGACTAAAGATTCAGCGTCATTTGGTAGAGATCTTCCATTAACAACTCGCTCAACGCGGCCAGGTAAATGGACAAGAATCCAGCTTGTTTTGTGTCATGAGAAGTAGATTAGTTGATTAGTTTAACTTAGATGATGTCAATTGTGGAGGATACTTGTGTGAGGGAACCAATGAATGTGTTGACAAACCTGTAAATTGTCCATGTCGACTTTCAACTGATAAAAAATGCTATATTGGAGAATGGTATACCTGTATTCGAGGTGATCAGTCTTGTGAACAACTCCAAACAAAGTAATTTGTAGGCACGCTGTATTCTGAAGCGAAAAAGGACGACTTGGCAGAAATGGGTTCAAACAACAGCCTACAATTTTTAGTTACCATGGTAAATCTATCACCATGATAAATATCATCAAGTAATAAATTGGATTCAAGTGAAGCGGTTAAATAATTGTGAGAGGCAGAGTTATCTGTTCTTGGATTGGTGAATTACAGAGAGAAATGTGGTAATGATATTACCTATGATTATTAATCATATAATTTCACTGTAAACTAAAGAGCAAATGCTTGGTAATAACCAAGATTCCGGTTTTATGTTTTTGAGTACCAAGAGATTTTTCTCAAATTTAAAGTAAAAAATCTCAAACAAACAAATAAACCATGTGGATATATTATGTACAAAAATGGCTTTTTTTTATTATTATTTAGTTATTTACAATAAGGTATGAATAAAAAAAAAAAAATGGTATTTAAGCAGCAGAGATCAACTCGGCAACAACAGCTGTTACTTTTTCAGGAAATTCACGTTCGACCATCAAATCAAAGACTTTTTTAGCCTCAGCCATGTTCTTGTTATCAATACAAGCACGGACCATAGCCTCATAGGTACTTGGTTCACGGATCACAATAGCGGGATCAGAGGAAATCTTATCATCAGACATGGCATCAAAGAGCGCCTTAGCCTTTCCGAGCAGTCCCTTTCTACCATAGCCACGGATAAACACATTTTCAATGTAGGGGCAGCTGCTCTTACAAATATCTTGTTGCATCTGTTGATAGAGTCGTTCAGCATTGTTAAATTGATCATTGCTAATCAAAGTATCAAGCATGGCTTGGTAAACCACCTCATCCTTGCCAATACCGCGCTTGGCCATTTCGGAAAATACACGTTCGGCGCTTTGAACATCACGCTGAAGACAGCCATAAGAGTAAATCAAAGTGGCATAGTGGGTAGCCAAGGGACGGATGTGATCCTTTTCTTGCATTTCACCAAGCATGCGGTAGGCGGTGGGCATATCGTAAGGAGCAATGGTACAGTAGGCCTCCATTAAAAGCTTGTAAGTGTGAGCAGAAGGTCTGATTTGGCAACGATGGAGTTCGCTGAAATAATAGAGAGCCTTTTCACGGTTGGGCTGCTGACGCACATAGAATTGAATCATATTATTAAAGGGACCAATACGAGGTTGGAAGGTAGGAGATGCCATCATTTCATTAAACAACTTGCAGGTGACAGATTCAGAGCCGGCACGCACGCTAGCAGAAATCACAGCACCATAAGTGATAGAGTTGGGCAAGATGTGGAAGGATTGCATCTCCTCAAAGAGTTTCATGGCAGCTTCTAATTTACGAGCCTTGGCAAGCTTGGAAATAACAACATTGTAAAAGAAGGTGGTTGGCTTTACATTATGGCGCTTGGCTTCGTCATAAATAATCAATGCATCGGTGGCTTCGTCAGTAGCACACTTGGCACTGCCTAGCAAAAGACTAGCATAGCCATTACCATCAGGATAGCGATTCATTGCCTTGATTTGCTCATAGTATTTCTTGGCGTTCAACATATCGCCTTGCTGGGCATAGGCAATCAAGATACTATTGGTCAGCATAAATACAGCCTTTTCAGAGCGAGAAGATTCCATGTTGCAGGTAGTAATAGAGTCAATACAAAGGTGATACATGGTGAGAGCAATCTCAAGGTGACCTTGTTTTCCGATATAGGCAATCGCGTCACGGAGGGCCTCTGGGGAAGGGACCATGCCAGGATCGATGATCTGGGAACGAAGAACATCAAGTGCAATCTGAGGTTGGTTATGGACAGCAGCCTTCATCACATTGTTGGATACCATATCTGTTTTGGAAGTGAATGACACTGGTGCGCTCTCAACGTCCTCCAAAAGCTTTTCCCATTTATCCATTGCCTCCAAATCACCCATCTGTTCTAAATATCCCAACACTAGTGCATTCAAAGTAGAAGTAACAGGCAACTTCTTCTCAGACATGTCCTTTTGAAGAGTAAACACAAAAGCGGTGTCGAATTTTGACGAGACTGCGGCAGAAAACAAGATGGGATAATCCGATTCACAAAGGAGGCTGTTATCAAATTGTTTCACCAAGCGACTGGCGATCTCTAGGGGTAACTCGCCACACAAGGGAGAAATTAAACGTGCTACCTCAAGTGTGTATTTGAAATCACTAGTACCAGCAGTGAGCTTCACAGAGGCGCTTTTAATATGATGTAAACCCTTGGCAAGAGAACGGGGACGAATGGCTTTGATGACAGTTTGGAGGGCAGCAAGTCCGTCTTGTCCGTTAAAGCAGGTGATGATGCGCTCAGACAATACAGGATCAGGTTCCAATCCGGCCACTTTCATACTCTTCACCACCTCGATTGCCTTTTTATCCTTCTTCTTTACACACAAAAGGGCATAGTTGGCCAAGTTACCATATGATTTAGAAATATCAGTTTCAATAAGGGCATGGTAGACCTCAGTGGCTTTTTCGACATTTTCTTGCTGACAGTAGACAGATAATATGGGACCATAACTGCTGGCATCGGGTGTGGGCGAGGTCTTCTTCATAGACTCAATAAACTCTTGTGCCTCTTCCATACGGTTATGAGTACAGTAGTAACGAATGATGGAGTTGTATGGAATAGTGGTGATCTTGGCATCTGCACGGAACATATCATAACTGATCACCTTGAGAGCACCTTCCAGACAATCGCACTTTAAATGAGCATCTACCAATGCATTATAGATGTAAGAAGAATCATGAGGGCTGACGGGTTCATCAAGTTCCTTGAACTTGTTAAAGTAGAGTAAGGCTGAATCAAGGTCACCGACACGGCCGAAAAGGTTGATGAGAGCAGCAAAGGTAGCAGATGATGGAGTAGAGTAGGTCTCCAACGCGTGATAGACCTTTAAAGCATCCTTAATATTACCATAGTGGGAAAGGACACGAAGTAATTGGTTATAAAGTTCAACGTCAAATAAGGGAGTAACGTTATCAGATGCAGCTTTTTCAAACAGAGACAAGGCTTCTTGTAAATTTTCTTCCGCCAATAACTCAGTAGTGTTATTTGTCACTTTGGAGATGCCGGTGCGGGCACATTGGCGTTTTAGCATGGCAACAATTTTCTGGACTTCAACATCACGTCTGCAAAATGTGCGGATAAGGATGGAGTAGGTGGAGCTGCTTGGAATAATTTTAAGTTCAACCATGTCTTCATAAACTAATAAACGTTACACATTTTATAAGTATTATAGTCACAAAAAAAATATATGTTGCTGTTATTTTTATTATTAATATTACCTTTCATCATTGGAGCAAGAGGTGCACCATCACGTCTGATATTGGAGTAGGCATCAAAAAATAAATTAAATGTATGATCCGTCAACAAAAGCCCCTGTCTTTTCAGAGCATTATATTCGGACATGAGGGGTTTGAGCTGGCCGTTACGCTTAGCAGTTAATAGGCGTTCGTTGGCTTCAAAGGTAATCATAAATGGAGAGGACTTTGGAGAAGGAGGAGGTGTGATCATATCTACAGTGCTTGTATATACATCCTGGTCAGATTCATCATCACTGAAAGTGCTTTTTTTCTGACCAGAAGAGCGACGTTTTTGCTGATGGTTGTTGGAGCGTGGTGATTTGCTAGTTGTATACATGGTTTGCATTTATGGAATTATGTAAAAAAAATGAAGTGGAGATAATTAAGAGAGGGGGTGTGGTTTTTTTTTAAAAATGAAGTTTAGTTAAAGAAGAAAAAAAAAATATAGAACAAAGAAAAAGGGAATCTCCTTTATATATCTGTTTGAAATAAAAAATAAAAATAAGTACGAAAACGAATCATACTACTGTTTTAGCCAATCACATTACAAAATTATATCTGATTGTGCCATCAACAGGTGACCTCATATATTTTAAGGTTCGGCGGCTCTATTATCTGATTCTAGAGCTCCGCACCCTGGTGCTATAATGACGATATATATCCATGATTAAGAGAATGGTATTTTTATGGATGTGATATAAGCACTCACGTCAAGACGTGTTTTTCCTTCGTGTCTCTAAGGAAATAAAGAAATGCATTTTTACTATTTAGAAAATAAATGAATACATTCATTTTTTTTTGTTTATGGAACATGAGTTTAAATGCGTTATTATTATTATTTTAAAAAAAAAAAAAAGAATCAGATAATATCTTTACTCCATCTCTATTTCGCAATTTAAAACTACCGAACACGAGTCCTTTTCGTAAATTGGTAACCCCGCTTATATTTTTTTTATCAGATTGTCTATCGCTGTCTTTCAGCCTGTTAAAATGACTCACAGTGTAATGTGTAACATTGTTGACGATTCTGAAACACAGAAGGACTGTACTTTGTGCTACAATTTCATCATGGAATTCTTAGTTCTTAATTATACTAAGATCTGATAACGTGTTAATTTGAAGGATTTGCTTACACTTTGTTCCTTTTTTTTTTAAAAAAAAAAAGCCAATACAATAAATAAAATGAGGATTGTGTACTTTTCTTTATTATTAATATTACTTGGTTATCTTGTTTTTTTTTTGTTTTTTTTTTAATTATATAAAAAAAAATCTTAAAATAACAGTTGCTGGCATTTAGGCCGTACGGAAGATTTCACACGCATCTCGTATCAGCGAATAGGATATAAGGATTTAATCAAAGCTGATAGACTCCCTCTAAAAGCTAAATTAGTGAGTATGAGATGAACCAACCACCAAGGATATGATAACGGATTTTTTTCCCAAACGAGAGCGTTTTTTTTTTTAAAGAAAAAAAAAAGATATGTGTTACATACATGCACGCAGAGCTACTCAAGATTTGGGATAAGATATAAATAACATACATAAAATACGGTCAATTTATCCGTAAGAATACTAAGATTTAGCAAAGGATTTTCTTTTTATTTAAAATATACCAGTTTATCTAGGTGTAAAGAGCTAGCAATATAGAAACTCAACGCAAACGACGCCCTATCCTTGAATAGAAAAGAAAAATAAGTCATCATAATTTGTAAAAGATACCCCATCTAAATGTACTAGTCTCTTATCAGATTTTTTTTAATCATCAATTAGCGGAGGTTTTTTTTTTTATTGTCCAAACTCTAACTCAAAAAAAATTATCAGATCTTTTTATCATTTATTATAGCACATCTCCATCTGATAAGTTTCAACCTATATTTAAAGATCATCAGTGATACGAGTTATTGCAATCCCGGATTTTTAAAAGAGATCGGGACAAAACATTGTAATACTGAGATTTAAATATGGGATTTTATACTAGTTTATAATCATTTACTATTTTAAAAATATTTCATTTGTTTTTTTACAATCTGTTTTTTCTTAACTTTAGTTAAAATATGTATATATAATATCTAGTGATGAAATTGACACCAACCTCTCTCATTTATTATACAGAGCTGATTGCTTAGCCTGTACTCTACGTATAAATACCCTTTATCTGGAGTGAAAGGACTATTTTACGTGGTCTAATCCCCTATTTACTACCACTTCATACAACAAATAGGATTGCGTTGATTCTTTCGATTCATTATATTAACTGTGTAGTGGTCATTTGATAAATTCATGCCTAAAGGGAAAACTAAACTGGTTAATTTATCGAAATGTGAACTTACAGAGATATGTGAATTCAACCAATTAAACTACTTGGTACCTACAGATTCCAGATTGGCTGCTCAAACAAGGAATATTATATAAGACCATCACACACAAACCAGCTAGAAAGTGGATATATATCTGCTTATCATTATATTAGATATCCATAATTAAAGTATAACTTTTAAAGCAGTATGTTGTATTCTCCTTTCTTAAAATCAAATGATTAAATTCCAGTGATGATATCTAGTTATTTACAGCTCTCTTCTTTGTATCTGCCAATACTAATCTTATATCTAATGCAAAAAAAAAACAGGGATACAGCATAAATGAATATTTAAAGTAGCTGACCATGTTTATTAACTAGACATTTCTATGTATTTATTGAATCATGGGCCCAAATGGTCACTTGAAGTGAATATATTGGACTTTCTAAAAATAGTATTAGCTTTAGAAGATGTAAATGGGGATAAACATTATGAAAAATATAAATAGAGACGATTGTACCAATAATGATCAGTTTATAATTACAAGAGTAGTATTGAGCATGTATAAATATTAAGACATATATAAAAGAGCTTTCATATAAGATCCTTTGGACTATAGTCAATTTGCAAAAAATGAAGTTTACAAAAACTTTTGTTGTTTCAAAACTAAAAAGTAAAAACGTGAAATTCACATTACTTTTTTGGTATAACTGTGTTACCATACAGCTCCTGTTTCAACAATGTTAACAAACTGAAACAAAAAGGGACCGCATTATTTATTCATAACATATTGTCTGTAATTCAGAAGTTGATTATTTCTGAAAAAAGGGGAAGTTTTATTTTTAAACTGTACTCCAGGCAGAAAAGAAAACGGCGTATCTTCTATTCCTTTTCATTTCCTAATTTAAGGGTATTGGATTTTTTTTTTTCATGTGAGATAAATGTTATATTATAAAAATACGTCACTGATACATGAAGAGAGTGGCACTTGACAAGATATGCTACGGTTCTTCAATCAGGGCCCCTTCTCTGAATTTCTGTTTTCCTAAAGTTCTCTATCAATAAAGTTATTCTGGATTTTAGCATACTAAAGGTGAATTTAACCATATTAATTATTGATAATATGCTTTTTTTTTTTCATATGTTAATAGAATTACTTTAATTTTAATAATATTACAATCAAAGAAAGATTTTTAGTAGCACTAACAAAGAGAGAATGTTACATTTTCAGGCGCTTCACCAGTTCTTTTAATATAATTTTACTTTTTTACTTTAATCTTGGATTTTTTTTCGTCTACAATTCTTTTAAATAATCATGAAATCCCAATATGATAATAATAATATCAACCTGACATCACTCTTTCATGATTTGTTTTTTTAAAAAAATATTCAAATAAATCAGCTTTTCTCCGTTGATTTTGCTGTTATGCTGGAACCTTCAAGCCCCAATTTCACATGCTCATTGTCACACATGTGACGAGTGATACTAAATCCAGAGGGTAATACAGTTATGAGGATGCTACTGTATATGACCATTAATATTATTATTGTATTATATTACAAGTTTAATCTACCTTTTTCTCTCTTTCTCTTTTCCTTCTTTTCCCATATAGATTTTAGTATTTAATTTTGATACAGCCTTTTTTTTTCACTTCTTCTAGACAAAAGATGAGCATATCAGCTCAATTAACAACATTTCAAACGAGTGTCTACAATGCATCTCCGACTCTTTTGCCAGAAAACATAGCCAGTTTTGTCACAGCTATTGCTTTAGCAGCTCGCCTTTCATTACGATGCTCTTCATTACTAATAGAAGCACTTTTAGAATCAGTTAAATACAGCACCTCTTTTTCTTTTGGAGTATCTCGACAAGCATTAATAAATGCCTTATCAACAGCAAAGAGACTACACCAGCTTACTCTTCCAGCAGATTCAAGTTCCTCTGGAGATATAGATTCTGAGAAGTAAATAAAGAGATGATATATAAAAAAAATGTATACTTATTTTATCGATATATCCAAAAATAAATATGATCTAGGAGTAACTTTTTGCAAGTTCTTGATAAATACACAAACTTGGGAATATACATTGTCCACCATTCGTTCACGCTGGTCGAATTATTTGCATTATCTGGGCTTCAATTCACCTCACAAACAATAAAGTCAGGATTAATGGTAAGATTTCAAAAATAAAAAATATATCCTCATTATAAGAATCACCATAAAAAACAGTAATTAAAGAAGTTTTCTATGCTTTATAGGCTGCAGAAGAATCTGTCGGAGTCATAGACGGTATCTTTGGATCTAACGAGTCTTCCCGTGCCATTGCTTCAATAATTACACTGGTACACAGAGAACTAATAAGCGACCCAAATTTTGAACTAGCTAAAATTGGCAAGGTTGCAATGTTATCAGGGTTGACAAAAGCTATGACTGCCTTTGCTATCCTTCAAAATATAACACATAAGCGAACTATAAAACAAATAAAAGTAACCGTTTTGTGGAAGGGTCTAGTGGTAGAAGAGGAGGACAATGAACAATCCCTGATTTGTTACGATAACGCTAAACAAGTAGAGAATAGTGGGAAAACAACATCATCAAATTTGGCAGAAGGAAGTGATCACCAAACAGATATTATCAATGAACTGGAAGAAATACTGGCTACTTCATCAACAGGTGCCGATGAAAACAATGGCTCCAATGTTGACCTTTCTCGAGATAATATGGCAGACTTAAAAACAAATGAATTCGGAGAACCTTATAATCTTTACGAGATCCAAACAATAGTTCAGCGCATGACTACTAGAACGACTCGTATCCGACCCATTGATTTAAATAGTACCGAACAGCCTAGATTCAAAGAGGTTGTACAAAGAACACAGGAAGATGATCAAGAATCCTTTATGGCTGTAGTAGATCATGATGGACGAAATTCATATCAGCCTGTATCTCAAGACACAATACCAGGCGCTTGGCCGAATTCAAATCCTATGAACGAATTAATTCAAAATGGTCCTTCATACAACGGAAAGGAGCTGATAACAACTCGTACGCCTAACAAAAGTGGTTGGGATAACTCCGAATATAGATCTACAACAAAGCAACCCAAATCGAATTTTAAAATCCTACTCTCATCTGTTTCTAAAAAACTTTCTCGCAAAAAAGTGGAGAGACAAACAAACTATGGATATACTGCAACTGATGAGGATGATCAAATGGTAGAAGATGTGATTGAGGGACCCATTGCAACAGTAACAAGTACTTCGACAACATTAAGATCATCATCGAAATTCTCGACTAACAACGATCAAGAAAATCAATCCAAGCCATTACCAAATACACCTTCAATTCAAGAAGAAGCCGATCTTGAGTCATCTTCCTTCTCTGATCCTGAAACAAAATCTAAACGTCGCAAGTCCTGGAGTGGGCTCCGGATGAAACAAATAACAAGAAAGAAAAGTGTAACAAACCTTTTGCAAAAAGGTGCGGATGCATTAATGTCAAGTAAAAAGAGAAAACCGCCTCATGATGCACCTCCACCTGTGCCAAGTCAATATTCGAAAAATGCTTCTAAATCAAACAATGGATATTCAGGAGAGAACAGTCCTTACATACACAGTTCCGCTTCAGTAAATAGTCTTACATCACTTTCGAGCGTTGCTAGAACTTTAACGACAACAACTTATACTACATTGGGGCCCAATTCATCATCGAGGTCACTTATTCGTTCTCCTTCGGTGCCTGCTAGGTTAAATAAGAAGAAGACAGTATCTCCATTAGACATGGAACCCAACCCTCAAAATTTTCCTCGAAAGCACATCATCACTAATATTGCGCATTTCATGCGATATGCAAGTGCAGCCTATGGCGAATCTTTTATGAGGATTTTAGGCATCGGTGACATTCCCAGTGTCCTTCCTTATTCTCACCATCATCACCCGAACCATCATGCTTTTGCGCACCATACTGGCGTTTCAGTTGAAGATATTTTATTATCCAGTTATACAGATAATAGCATTCTTTCCTCTGTAGTGAATCCAAAACTACATGCACTAGTTCACTATGTTACTGTCGATCATTTTTCAGAATCGATTGTCTTGACCTGTCGTGGTACACTTGGTTTAAGCGATGTTTTGACTGACTTGACATGTGAATATAAGGAATTTGTACTACCAACAGATGATTTATATAACCAACAAAACGCTGACAATAAAATCCCTCCAAGACACTATACTGCACATGGCGGCATGCTTGAGGCAGCTCAATTATTAGCTGTTCAAAAAGGAAAGGTTTTCCAGGCAATTCAAAAGGGTCTCGAGAAATATCCAAAATATGGACTTGTACTTTGTGGACATAGTCTTGGGGCAGGAGTAGCCAGTCTTTTGAGTGTTCTTTGGAGTGAAGAAAGGCTTCATTATCTAGCAAGAAAATCAAACAGCAAAAACCCTCAACAGCTGATCAGTCAGCTCTCCTCTGCAGCAATAAAACGTGAATCGAGTGCATTTGTGACTTCGGAATTATCAGGCCTCCCAGCAGGTCGACCCATTCATTGTTACACGTATGGATCTCCATGTGTCATGTCGCTCCCGTTAAGTGAGTACTGTGGTCAGGGTTTAGTTACCAGCACCGTGCACGCATTTGATATCGTCACTTGTCTCAGCCTTGGTCTCCTAAAAGATTTCAAAAATGTGGCTCTTAGTTTACATGAAGACAGTGGTGTTACAGATGAAATACTCAGTCGAGTGGTCGGTCACTATCATAAGAAAAAATCAAATAAATCAAAAGATTCAGCAGATTTGCCAGGATCATCCCAGCACCATGTTGAAGAAGAAGAAGATGAACAATGGTTTTGGGGTCTTATTAAAACAATGAGAGCTGGCATGGATTCAGAGAAACTCTATCCACCGAGCAAGATTTACATGATAGAATCTGTCCCTCAGTTAGTTCAGCATACTGAGTCCAAGGTACACACATCAAGGGGAGGGGCTCGTGCAAGTAAACATAAAAGGGCTCACATGGTACAACTAAGTTTATGTGAGGATGTCGAATCTCGATTCTCAGAGATTGTATTTTCTAGAACAATGTTTATGGACCATTCTCCTAATATGTATGAAAAGGCCATAAAACAATTAAACAAAGGTTATTTTGGATAATAAAAACCATACACATGTATTTAGACTACGTTTATTTTTATATAACTATTATCTTTTAAATCATTATATTTAATTTATAAATAAAGAGAGCAGGTTATATGCTTTCACATAGAATATATGAAGATTTTTAGTATATGTGTTATAAAAGCATATTGTTCTGTTAGAGTTCGGGGCGATTAAGGCCAAATTCAATATTGAAGATGAATCGGGCGTCAATTTTATGAAGGAAGGATTCTATAAACTACCCCGTGCATTGAAAGATACGCTTGATCATTTACTTCAAGAAATCCACTTCGATGACCGCTCGACAAAAATTCGCATCGTCGACTTCATTCACTCTGATTTACCAAGCAACCTCATACAACTAGATAAACCACCCAAATAAACTTTAAAAATCAGCGACTCTGTAGTGCAGTTTGGCTCTATTGTTTTGCCTGTCATTCTTTCAACTTGGATATGCTGTGAGATCGTAAAAGAATTATTCAAAATCATTTCACCTAACAAGGAAGTCAATGAAGATGATACTAGCTTGTTTGATGCCTTTTTGTAAAGAACACTCCTCTTAGTCATGCCAAGAACGTCAAAATCATCCGAGAAAGTTTAAAAACGATGCAAATCAAATTATTAAGAATATTCATTTTCCTCTCTTACTAAAAAAAAGCCCATAGTTTAATTGCTGATTGTATCTTTCCAAGACTTTAATCTGTTATTGCTACATCTTTGGTTTTTCATAATGCACCTCTCCATCGTTTTAATTTATTTTTTGGATCCCCCTCTTTTTTTTAGTACATGTTTTTCTACTACAGAAGTTATTGAACAACTGCTTAATATCTGCCATATAACCCACAACAAAAATATACTGTATGGTTACAGCCTGAAAAAGAAACCCGTTTAGGAATTTTGGTGGATTTTAAACAGCAAAGGTTGTGCAAGTCATTAATAATAAAAGTCTGTAACAAAGAAAACATATCAATGATTTTTACAATAAGCTCTTAAAGAATGTACGACAGACGATATCAAGAATAATTGATGCCAAAACCATTGTATATAAACGATCAAGTAAACCTTAAAAAATGGCTAATTGAAATTCAAAATTTGACCAAACTTTTCAAAAAGACACCCAATTGATGATGGAAACACTGTAAATAAAGACACATATTATTTAGGTATAACACAGCTCGTGTGGGGTGACACCAGGTGGACTATCCCTTCATTATTTATGGACAGAAGTTTAGCACTAAAGAATATAGCTTCAGTCGTTAGAAAACGATAGAAAATCATTAAAGGGTAAGAGAAGTAAAATAGTTTAAAAAAGCTATAAATTTTTGGCGTTTAACCCCTCTACTGGTTTTTCAGTAAGAACAAGCCTTTGCCAATTTGAACCGCCAGCTACGGTAAAAAAAATGACGCCCTCCGCAAGCTCCGGGGATTTTTTTTGGACCTTCGCTTAAGGTTCAAACGCTACGCTGTTGGCAAAGGCTTGCGCCTGCGGCGGGCGTCCGGGGGGGAAAGTTTTTTTCGAAATCAGATGAGGCATTCAAACTTCATAAATGATTATGAAAGAAAAGTGAATTCAGATATTCGAAATGTCAAGATGAACCTTTATTTTACTAACTAATGTATAACGTAAATGTATAACGTAAATAATTTTTTTTTGCCATACTAGACAAATTGAACAATTGGA
>VCJE01001379.1:21052-40303 GCA_024140265.1 Backusella liffmaniae | reverse complement strand
AGTAGAGTGACATTGTTCAAAAAATAAACAATCCAACATGAAATTGATATATTTCTTACCTTTTGCAAAAAACTTATATGCTCATAACAATGCAGAAACAGGACGAACAGGGTTGCGGAATTTTCGATTACGACCTTGACATGCTAATAATAATAATAATAATACTAATAATAAAAAGTTGGTATCAGTATCTAACTCTAAAGGTCCTACCATAGTTTGAGGTGATTGGTGCCATTTTGACTGAAGGTAGACATGTAGTTTTTTCTATAAATCATAGAAAGATAAACAAACCCCCCCCCCTTTTTTTATTATATAATGAGACACACCACATTTCTTTTAATAAATGGATAACAATGGCGTCACGCTGAATATAACAATCAAAGTATCATTTACCTCTCTAATATAATGATATTTGATACGACCACCTCTTTTCTATAACAAAAATATACTATTTAAAAAAATTGCTCATTTTCTATCCGTGTTATGCTCATATAAATGAATGGGATTGTCATCGTTCCAATCCATCATTAATACTATTTCAAGTGAAATCAAGTATATAACGAGTGATAAAACCAACTTCTTGAAACACGAACCCAAAAGTCATATATTTTTTATGAATCCCGTTACTTAATTTATGCAACAGTAATAAAAAGTTCGAAAGAAAGAAGTGACATGGTTTTACTTTTATTACTTTTACAGTCTTTAATAACAAATATCTGTTTCGACTTTTCTCAAGTTAAAGACAAGGCTTTACTTCATACGAGCACGGAAGTAGTCACCTATTATCATTAATTAAAAAATTGTGTTAAGCATTTAATAATCAACAAACATTTCCCCTTCTTTCATCACTCCCTTTATTCTTCAATCCTTACCTAATGCCACCATCACTAATGTTTGCCAAATACCAAGACCAATACGAGGAACAACGCCTCTATAGAATCCACTCAAACCGTTGTTCTGGTAAATGTATTTGGTTGCACTTACAAGGGTCATCTTTTCGGGTCGACCAACTTCCTTTACTTGACTTTGCATTTCTACGCGGATAACTTCAAGAGGCTGGTTCCAGCATGACAAAGCTCCTGCAATGGCTGAAGCTAATGCTTTATCAACACCATCTGCCTTTGACATATCTCCGTGACGAGCCTTTACTATAACTTCTTCGGCATAACGAGCAAAACCAAAACGACTGGCCCAATTGGCTTAATAAGTGAAATGGTAGCTTGTTAGTTCTCCAAATGTAAATTTTGTCTTACTAAATTAAATATTTATTTCAATGAACTTACTCAATTGGCGGAGAGCGACAGCATTAACTCCCTTATTGATGCCAACGATTCCTTCTTTTTTATAGATATCACCGGCAATTTTAAAGGTAGATTCCTTTACAACTACAAATTGACTTAGTAATAATACTAATAATGAAATTTAACCAAGCTCATTACCTGATTTTTGTCTAGTCACTTCTACGGTTTTCATAAATGTGCAGAAACCCATTGTACTATAGGCTTGAGCAACACCACCACCCATGCCTCCAATAATACCAGCCTTTTACGTTACAAAAGTCGATTAGTTTTTTCGGTTTGTGAAACAACTGTAATACTTTTAACTTTTAGCCTTTGACCTTATCTCAGTTATCTCAGAGATAACTTTAAATGGACAAAAGATAAAATTAAAATATCCATGAAGCTTTCCAACTTACCAGAAATGGACTGGCACCTGCAGCAGAGGCACGGTGTTCTAGTTCGGCAGCAGTAAACAACAACACGGCACCTTTTGTACTTGCTTCAATCCATGCCCATGGAATTAATCCTTGGTAGAAACCAAAGATACCTCCTCTGCTATAGATTGCCTGCAATCCCTTCATCATGGGCTGCCCTCTGTTGGCTGCCATTTGTGTTTTCATCACTTCAAAAGGCTGTCCAAGAGTGGATGTTTCGAACAGGTTAAGGGCTGGTGTCGAAATGATAAATGAAAATAGGATGATTAAGATTTTTCTTTCAAAACTATTGAAATTCACACGTCTACCAATTTTTTCACACGTAGATTAAAAACTTTACCTGCACCCAACAAGAGTGTTTGATAGGAAATTGGTTTCTTCTGCAAAGCTTCTTTTTCAGACATTGTATTTGTGTGTGTGTGTATTTAAATAAATAATAACTGATAGATTTAATAATATGTAGGCTAAAATAAAGACAAGAAAAAAGAATGTAAGAAAGTATAGCCGAGACCTTAAATATAAAGAAAGTAGTAATCTTATTTGAAGATTCAAAGATTTCCTCCTTTATATATTTTTAAACGTAGTGACTGTTTTAGCAGAACCCGATCTATCGATTTCATATGCTAATGTTTACTTTTTTTCTCATCTCATTTTTTTGGGACAGAAAAAAGGTTCACTGGTACTACACTATTATTTTCCTTAGTGGAAATATAAGGCTCTTTTACGGCAAAGCATATATCCTTAAAGTTTTCGATCCATAGAAACCAATAAATGTAGTGGTAATTTTATTTGGGTGGTTTCTGACCAATGAGCTATCGATTTTCAACGGTGCCTGTGCGTGTAATTTTGTCTCAAGACAATCTCCACCAGCCCACACTATTGGGCGATAAGATAGGAGCGCGTTCGTGTTTCACTATGTACATTGGACATTCGAATTCCTGGTAATTGTTGGTCAGACCATGTCACATCTTATTAGATGACAAGTTAAATAAAATATTCCTTTTTTCCTTCTTCTCTTATACCTTTAATATTCATCGCCTTCGTTATATACACGTATTAAACCTTTGTCTCAGCAATGTTAACTGTAGTGACCTGGTGCTGGATATATTTAAGTAAATAAAATATACGATTAAATGAAGTTAATTGATAAAGAAATGCATCGGAATGACATATTAGCTGGATTTATAAACTACAACGAGTCAATAAAATAATGAAGACGAAAACTGAGTTTTGTATATATGTATACTTTATAAACACAATCCTAACTTTTAACGAAGTCTGTGTATAAACTGAGATATGTCACAGACAATCGTCAGCACTACAGAAAAGGGTCTCGTTCTACAAAACCTTATAAAAATATATCTAATATATTAAATAGTCTGTATATAATTTAAAAAGTGGCATGCAACCGTCGATATATATCTCACTATTTAAAATTAAGTAAAAACCAATTTTAATTCGGCTTAGACCCAGATGTATTTAGAGCCATAAACAAATAAGCCATAAAGAACGATTTTACCATTTCAGGCACTTCAACCTTACCAGATATCTCTTACTTTGATTTCTGTAGTTTCATGAGTTTCCCCGAAAAAGGGGATCAAGATAATCTCACAACCAGAGGCTCTGAATATTAACCAAATTTTCAGAACTCCCACTACGTTTTTTTTCAAAAATCGTTTCTCTTATCTTCTAAGTCAATATGATACGGCAAATTTTAAGAAAAATGGGTTTTTTTTCTTCTTCTCCCTCTTTAAAGGAGTTAAGTACATAACCAAACGATATGATAAAATTAAAGACTGTTGCTATTTGACTTGAAATATTTGGTGAAGTAATGTCATGATGTAACCTCTTGGTTTCTTCTCCTTTTATTTTTCTATAACGAATAATAATGGGAGATAGGGTTGTCATAATTATTTATAGTTTACTTTGGAGCGTACGTAGCAAAGATAGAAGCCTATTATTCAAAATCGGGACTATACGTAAACTCAGACAACAGAACTGTTATTTAATGATAAAGTTACATAATTTTTCTTGGGATATTTTGAAGACGATGTCACACAAACCCATTATTTTTCTTTTCTCCTATTAGCATAAACTTATGCAAAAGAAAAACGACAACACCCATATATGCTTTTGTTAGGATAGAAACCCTATCAAGGGGCAAATACTAACAAGAACATTTTTATTTTATTCGTTTATTTAGATATTAGTGTTTTGGGGAAGAAAATAAATGTATACATAGCATAAAGCTGATTCATAATAGTAGTAAAAATAACAACGATAATAATAATGGTAGTAATATAGTAATAATCAATCCAATTGCAAATTCAAATTTATCAATATGCGCGATCTCTATCAATTAAGTCGATATTTGGTAACACTAGATCCAGTGTAATAGGTTCAAAATGAAAGTCAAAATCCCAGCTTTTTGTAGTGGCAGGCTCTGGTAGAGCTGGGTAATCGATTCGTTCAGTCTTTTCTATGCTTGATTTATTTGTAATTGGATCTACTACTTGATCATACTCATTTAGTTCACATTTCGTTTTATCTGATGCAGCAGATGACTGAACAGAAATCATATGTTTTTTGTTATTGGTACTAATCGTGGGCGTATTTTCTTCTACTTTAAGATTCTGATAAGGATGAACAGCGCCTGATTCAAGAGTAAACAGTGCATGGAGCGCCAAATCAGAAAGCTTGTAAAAGGTAATTAGAGAAGCAACAAATGAGACTACCCATAGTACTATTGTAATGAAAGCTATAAAAATATATTTAGAGTTGATAAAAATAATAAATTGTTGTAAAATAAGCGATGTAATTATAGGATTCTGCTTTAGTAATTACTAATGTTTTATTTTCGACTTACCTAAAACAATCATTGCATTTACAAAGCTACACGTTTTGGTAGATCTTTCCACCGAAGTATGATGACTGAGTCTGCATGAGGAAGATGCTTTGGGGATAAATTATTTTAATAAGAGATATAACTTATTATAAAAACAGGCAAAAATTACATACCGTTGAAGTGGTTCACAATGATAGCTGTCGATGAGGACCACAAAGCTATTACGATGATAGACATTACTACCTCTGCCCCAAGTACAGTTTTTGAAGGTGAAAAGGTATCCCGATTAATAAATCGATATATTATTTGAATATACAGACAGAGAATTAAAGAGGCGGCAAAAAGTGATGTGGCTCCCATAATCAAAAGTAAATACTCTTGAGGTCCTGAATCAGAGTCAATGATAAATCCCACTTTGTTATCTTTAACAGAATTTAATGCTAGAGCATTTAATATTATCACAGAAATACTGAGCCACTGTATTATGACTAGCAGTGTTATGTGTATGAGGGCGTGTTTTTTCCCTTGCATCTATTGATATATAATAAAAAAAGTAAACTGAACAATAAAAACAGCAAAAGAAAGAAGGAGAATAGAACTCAAAAAGCGCGGTTAACATAAATAAATAGTTAATAAGCATGCTCCTTAAAAGATTCTCCTTTGGACATCACCATTTGAGAAATTAGCTCTCAAAATCACAGAAATTGATGTACCATACTGCTTTGTTGTTACATCGAGCTGCTAGTAGTGACAGTGCTTCCATGCATAAACTTCTTTATTTGTCTGTGTAATATTTAACTTCAGAGCATATACTAATTTTTATAATTTATTATATTTAAGCACCTTAATCTCATCAGATATTGCTAGGTAGCTTGTTTTTAAAAATTAACATGAAGATATATTTATGAAAATCACATCATGCATTATTAAAAGTCATCAAGTTTGTAAAATAATGTTATTATAATAATTTCCTATATTTATGTCTTGTTTCTATAGGCATGGTATGTCCTAATTAGTATATCAATTATTTACCTTTAGCACTGACACAGAAGTACAACTATCTGCTTACAATGCTAACGCAACAACCATTAAATAAACTTATTCTATTATAATATACTATAACAGCCATAGAAACCTTTGTAGGTTTTAAATTAAGACAAAAAAAAAAGTTGTTGTTTTAAGCTCTCAAGATATTTCTGATGACTCCTTAAAAGGTTTTAAGCTTCTGCCTTATTAATATCAATAGTCTTATACATATAAAACCAATATTTAAACGAATTTATTGTGTAAAAGTAGTTTACGCTTATTTAAAACACTTGAAAAAATAAAACGAGTCAAGAAAATGAAATTCAACTAGATTATATACCAATGACTTAATTGATCTAAAATAAATCGACGGACTGAGTAAATTTATTCAGATGTAGACAAAGTCAACTATTATACAGGTGGTTACAAGTTACTGATAGACACGATTAAAGCAAAGAGTGCTTTACTATATGTAACAATAACATCCCTATATTAGTAGATAAAGTGTAAATATCTTCCATTAGTTTGTAAAAAAAATATATATATATCTATTTGATTTACTTAACATAATAAACGGAAATCTCGTTCTAACTATAAAGCAAATAACTTGCTACTATTGCCATTTTTTAGTGATGTAATTAACAATACCTTTTCATCTAGAACCTTTTGACAGAAGAACTGGATTCATTTCGTCATGTGATACTACATGCACTTTCCATTTCTTTTTATATTTTATGCTTTAGTAAGGTAGTTACATCATCTAGTTTCATAACGAAAAAGCGAAGTTATAAATGTGCTGAATTTAATTCAATATAAAACCACAAACATTTATTTTAAGACACTTTCCCTTTTGGTAGTAACCACATTACGTCTATTGGAATTTCTGTCATAAAAAAGAAGAAGCATATATTCAATTCAACATCACCATTTCAGTTTCCATGACACAGACAATTTTGAATTTAAAAAATAAACTATTTTATTACATTTAATATTTTATATTTCCCATTGCTATGATAGGTGATTAATAACACAATTTATTTATTATCGTGAGATCTACTACACCATAGATGAATCCATTTAAACGTGCCAACATGGGAGAATTTAGTGTTCGCTATTAGATAGTAAAGTTTTGAAACTCTCAAAATCTTGTATGATTTACATCAGTGTTTGACTTTCCCCGAAATACCAGCTTTCAGCTGCTAGTGGACGTGCACATACAAATAGCCTCATTGATTATAGAATGCTTCTATGATCAACAAAATCTCAAAGAGGTTTGCATAAAAGTGCATAATCACATGAGAAAAAGTTAAAAACAGGAAATTTACAAAACTGAAGGATGTATCATAGTAGCTGCAGAGTGTAGGTAGGATACTTTCATGCATTAAATGAATATATCTCGGTAACAGTTGTAATTGCTATTATTAAAATAAAAAAGGGGAAGTTATCTCTTTAAAATGGATAAAAAAAAAACCAATGTATTTTATGACTGATAGGCATAAATATATTGTTGATAAAAAATGCACAAGATCAAATCCTTATTAATGTTTGCTTAGTATCAATTGTATATGGATGTTTATACAGAACTAGATCATCATTACTAGCAATGCAAGTCCACACATACAATTGTTTGTTTTATTTTCAAGTCAATAATTTAACTTATCCATTTTCTTTTTGACGAAAATATAGAACAATACTATAAAATTGCCTGACATTAATCTAAAGTATATCTACATATCGAAGTACTTATTTATTTTAAGTCAACTTTTGTTAAATACAGAAAGCACAGATACTTCAACCATTAAGTCATGCCTGCATTTGGACTATGACTATTCAGGCTTAGTGTTTTGTTGAAAAGTAAATGGAATGCAAGTTTCCTGTTTTTGTATGACAATATTCAAATAGAATAACACGGTTCAAGTTATCCACCCAGTTACTTGTCTTTCAACTGGAAAATCTTAGTTTGTATTAATTCGAACCTATTTTTGTCATATTTTATAGAGTAATTTTGCTCATTTAATAATAGATTTAAGTTCAAGTTTTTCTTGTTTCGCGTTAGATCAGTATTTTTGTAATACTTTGAATAAACTCGAGGATTTTTAATTTACAGTAACGTTTTTATATTGCTCTAACGGTCACACGAAAGAAAAAATAGTAACTTTTTTCTTCTCCATATCCTGTTTAATTTCTAAAATTGAATTACTGCAGTTGAAGAGAGAACCGATTACATGTGAATATAAGAACCATCATTTTAATAGTATTACATCTATGAGAATATGTTATGCATGTAATTAGAACATTGTATCTAAATAACTGCTCTATTTTTCTTATTTACTTATATACGTTGTGAGTAGGGACAGAGTAGTGCTTCATATCATAATTAAGGCGAACTAAAATTAGCATAAAGCTGTACACGTTTCTCAGCATTCATTAATAATGTAGTGATCGAAAATGAATGTATTTGGCCACTATTTTTAATGATTGGCTTAGCAGCTATGATAATTTTATTTTACTGCTCCGAGTTTTAGGCATAGCTCCAAGTGGCTGGATATTGGGTATCATCAATATTAATTACCCGACAACTCACCCCAGAAACTCACAATGGAATATCTTTTTAACCAATGATAAATAGATAGAACTCTTCCAACAGCACAGAAAACATTTTGTGATAATGCAATTTTGTTACTGCATGAAAGAGACGAGGCCCAAATTATTTATAGCTTTTTCTCTTCTAATTAATAAATCACCATTAAAATAATCATCAGATAAAAACTTCCAAATCAAAAATCAAAAGTACTATGCCTTAGCTGGTTTTATTCTATAATTTTTTGCCGAAATCAGTAAGAGAACAATTTGATTAAACGAGGTTGACACGGCTATTGTGTTAAATTGGATTACACAAAAAACATTAGTCTACCTTTTGCATTCTTTGATTATCTTTTTTTTTTGAAATACGACCAACTTGGGTTAGTAAAGTCGATATTGTATCTCAACTAAATCTTTGGGTACAAACATAGCTGTTATTTTAGCAGCCAAAACCCTGAATCAAAATTAAGCCTTCAGTGTACCTTTTAAAAATTTCTTTACTTCTTCTGAATGAGCGGAATTATAATAGCTTAATTGTCTGTACTTCTATAGATGGTCCTCAGGTAGTACATTTATTTGGCCTGGAGCAAATTAAATTTATTTGAAAATGAAGAGAAATGAATTCTTAACCAAGCAAAATAGTGTAACCTCAAGAAAAAAAAACATTCTGAGTGTTTTCTTATTATCAAGCTCTTTCTTTCCCTTCATTTAAACTTTTACAAAATATACGGCTGTTTATGAGCCTATGGATTAAAACAAACATTCTTTTCTTTATACATTCATTTTAACTATACTTTTTTCTTATTGTTGTCATATTAATTATTACACTTTGACAGTTTATAAAGATAATACTTTAAACAACCTCCCTTAATTCATCCCTTCCTTTCCTTTTTAAAACACCTCCTTCGACAAGAGAAAATCCAAAAACAAGAGATTTTTTCACATCTTGTATTTCTTTTCCTCTTATAATTTTATTATATCATACTCTTTGAAATTTATGGGACTATAAAATGACAAACGAACTACATATCGCAAATAACAATTCAAACACTTCAAATTTACAAACCACAGCTGCTGTGGAAGTTGGTAAGACGTAGACTTATCTTGAAAAATACAAATGTACTAAAGCTTTTTCTTTTCTTTTTTATTTTATTTTTTTTTTCTTTAAAAAAAAACAGCTCTCAGAATAAGACCTTTAACACAACAAGATAGGTCTCAACCACGATTTTCCAATTCCACTAATTCCGACGTTTTAAAAACTTATGAAAAGACAGTAACCATTGTTCCTCAACAAAAATCATTTCAATTCGATCATATATTTGACTCATCCAGTACTCAAAAACAAGTATTTACATCAGTTGCATCAGATTTTGTCGATCGTTTTATTGATGGTAGATTTTTATTATTATTATTTATTTTCATGCCTTGAATATTTATATTAAACTTAATTCTTATGTTCGTATTATTCAGGATATAATGTCACTATTTTAGCATATGTAAGATTTAATAGCACAGTAATGTAAAATAATTATACTAATTTTTTATTTTTTATTTTTTTGCAGGGACAAACCTCATCTGGTAAAACATATACTATGGGCACAGCTATTGATGACAAAGTTGGATCAGACCCAGATCAAGAAGGTACATATTGGAAAAAGAAACTGGAAACAAGTAACCCAAAATTAACTGTAATCTATAGGAATTATTCCTCACGCTATCACTGCACTTTTTCAACGCTTGCTGGAAAAAAAGGAAAATTTGGAGCCCAAGCCTTCACCCTCATTATCACGGGTTTCATCAATATCTGGTCTTAGAGCACCTAAACCCTCTACATCTGGTATAAAGCTTCGACCTATCTCGATGCTCACATCTCCCCGACGTGGATCTAACGCATCACTAAATTCGAGCAATTCAGATAGCAATGAAAAATCATCGCGCTACAGTGTTCAAGTTTCTTTTATTGAAATTTACAATGAAGAGTTAATCGATCTTTTAAATCCTGCTCCTCCTGGTGAGCGCACACCTGTTACTATCAGAGAGGATGCAAAAGGTCATATTATATGGACTGGCTTAAAGGAGGTACCGGTTGAAAGCACCGACGATGTACTCAGGTAATGCTGCAATACCTTGCATAAATAAATATATATCCATTTATCTACGTGTGAAACTAAGCTGTCCTTTACACCTCCTTGATTTAGATATCTCCAAATTGGCACCGAAAACCGCGCAACAGGATCTACAGATATGAACGCCAAGTCGTCACGCTCACATGCTATTTTTTCAGTTACTCTTAAACAGGAAAAATGGGTCCCTAGTAGCAAAAAAAATGCATCTCCCAAATCCACTTTAAATCAACGCCAAAGCAAACTCAATGTGAGAGCCATGATTGGTCAAATGGAGAAACAGGCAAAAGTACCAGAAGAAGAGCAAGGCGAATGGATAGTAACCAACTCAAAGTTTCATTTTGTTGATCTTGCTGGTTCTGAACGCCTTAAGCGTACAGCAGCTGAAGGTGAGCGCCGTAAGGAAGGTATCAGCATTAATGCTGGTTTATCTGCTCTCGGAAATGTCATTTCCGCGTTGTCCGACCCTTCAAAAAAAGCTGTTCATGTCCCATATCGTGACTCCAAATTAACTCGACTCTTGCAAGACTCTTTGGGTGGTAACTCAAGAACACTCATGATAGCATGTGTCAGTCCCGCTGAAATCAACATGACAGAAACAGCAAATACAATTAAATATGCTTACCGAGCACGTAGCATTAAAAACAAGGCTGAACGCAATGAAACAGAAGAGTGGATGACCAATGATAACGTCGATCATCTGCGACAGATTATTGTTAAATTAAAAGGGGAAATAAGAGCCTTAAAAAATTCTAGTAGTAGAAGTACACCATCTCCCGTTTCTTCATCTTCACCCCAATCCCAATCTAGTTTTTCTCACAGAAATGTCTCTCCTTCATCTTCTATTTCAGACAGTGACCCGATTCCATCTTCATATGCATCTACATCTGCCACAACTAACATAACGATGCCCGATAATAGCGAGTGCTTTGATTCTAATAATGATTCTGCCGTTGTGGTGTCTGACTTGAAACGTCAAATCGAAGAGCTTCAGAATGAATTGATTGTTACTAGAGAGCGAAATAATCTGGTAGAAAAAGAATTGCGTACGTCTCAAGAGACAGGCGAAAGTGCCAACGATAAAAATGTCGTGAAACCAGACACAGAATTCCAACACTTGGTAGAACCCGTCATCGAGGAGTATGAAAAATCTATATCTGGTCTTGAATCAAAACTTTTTCTGGTCAAGGCAGCACTGAGCCACTCTGAAGAGAAAGTATCTACACAGCAGGCTAAAATTTCAGAATATGAAACATTGCACTCTTTAGAACTTGAGAGCCTAGAAGACCTAAAGTCGCGATTGGAAAGTGCTCTTCAGCGCGAAAAAATATCCCAAAAATACTGCCTTGAGTTGGAGTCACAATTGGAGACGTCTGTACATGAAAACCAAAAGGACCAACAAGTGCTTTCCGAGTTCCGAGAGAAAATTATTCGCTTCAAAGAGATGGATCAACATACTGAACAATATATCAGTGATCTTGAAAATCGTTTAGCCGAAGTAGAGTCCCATCGTGACCAGTTGTCTCTGCAGCTAAACGGAACAGCAAGTACCGAAACAGAAGATAAAGCATCAAGTAATAATTCATCCCAAGGAGACCTATCAAACGAACTAGAGGAATATCAGCTGAAGTGTGAGGAGTTAGCAAATGAATTACAAGCTCTAAAGAACCAACATGCGATTGATAAAAGCACTATGGCCGAAGAAATCGAAGCATTAAAGTCTCAATTACCTGTACCCAAAGAAAACATAGATCAATATACTCAATCTGATGAGTATGACTGCGAATGCAAGAATGAAATCAAGGCACTAACAGATCAGATCCACAAAAAGACACTAGAGGTTGACGCTTTAAAGCTCAAGTTGGAAGAAACCGAAAACATGACCCAGGAACTAAATGATTTATGCCAAAAACGCCTGTCCCAGATTGATGATCTGGAAAAGAAATTAGCAACCTCAAAAGAGCACTATTTGATCTGCCAATCCGAATCTGAGAACGAAAAACAGAAAAATGCTGCGTTGGAAGAAACTATTGATGAACTTAACCAATCAAAAGAAGTTTATTTAAACGAAATCAATGATACCAATACCAAGTACAAGGATCTTCAAGAACATATGACCAGCCAAAAGGAAAGCACGCAGGTTTCTCTACAGCTCTGCTTTGATGAACTGGAAAGCTTCAAACAGGAACTAAGTGCTCTGCGCCAGGTTGAAATCCAGCAAGACAACATCATAAAGGGCTTGGAAGTTAAATTAGAAGAAATGGATAATCTATCGAAAAGTCTCCGCGGCCAATTAAAAGAGCGTGGTCATACTATTAAACAACTTGAAACAGATAATGCTGAAAAATCCAAAGTAGCTGAAAATATGAAGAAAGAATTGGAGAGCATTCTTCGTGATGTCTGTGGTATCAGCACCGAAAAGAAAAACCTGGAGAGAGTCATGCTTGTTATGGAAGGAACTATACGACTTCAAGAAGAAAAATCAGAAAAGACCATGGAGACCCTTGAAGATATTAAATGTCACTACAAGGCCCGTGAAGAAGAAATTGAAGAAAAGCGAAAAACTGTCGACCTTTTATCATCAGAGAAAGACGAATTATCTCGTTCAATTTTGGATCTGTCCAATAGAGCTTCTCAAAGTGACTTTGCAGTAAAGAATATGGAATCCGAACTCCAACAAACCAAAGCATCGCTTGAAGATCAAATCCAATTAGTAAAGCAGTTACAAAACGAAAAAATGCAAGCAGATACCGAACTTGTCAAGATCCAAACTCTCGAATCTCGTATTGAAGAATTAGAACAGAGTCTCGAAAATTACAGAAAGTCTGATATTGACAACAAAAAAGAGATTGAGGAGCTGTGCCAAATAAGAGATATTCAGTCAATCGAGAGTGACAAGTTAATAAACAAAATCACTGAGCTGGAGGAATCCCTTTATAGAGAGAGAGAACTTATTTCACAGCATGACAGTAGTGGTGTAATGGCAGAAGTAACAAAAGATTTGGAGAGTAAATTAAACGATGCCAAGGAGAAGGAAATATCGTGGAAATCTCAGTACGAAGCTACAGTAGAAGAATTAAATAAAGTCCGTCAAGAACTCCAAGAAGAAAGAAATAACGAGAAGCAATTAGAGTCCCCCGGTCGAATTCAGAAGTATATATCTCAAGAAAGCTTAGGCCAGAATAACTTTGATTTAGAAGACTATCAGTACGACGATGATATTGATATTGAGGAATACCATAACGATTCCGATGTCACTTCAGATGAAGAAGATATCTTGGACCAAATGCCTCATGTGCCCATAAACCCACAAGAAGAATTACTGGAAAAAATTGTGCAACTACAAGAAGACAAGGATCAACTTTTGAAGCATAATAGCGATCTTGAATCTCAATTGGTATTGCAACGCAGTGAACTTGCATTGGAAACGAAAAATTTAGAATTGGAAATAATGAAGTTGACAGCAGCTAATGACCGACTTGAGAAGGAGATGGAACAGCTTATACCCAGAAATAATTCAGGATCTAGCAACAGAGACTCGATGCATTTTACATCTCCACCCCAAACACCAAGAGTTTCATCACCCCCTCTTCTTCCAACCGGAAGTACCAACACTAATGGTTTGATGCATTACAAACTTCAACGTGATTTATCTACTTCGAGTATAGCCAGGCTTTCCAAATCTGGTTCCTACCGTTCTGTATCTACCATGATGATGGATAATCATAATCAAAACGAGGAAGATGTCTCCAAAAGAAACTCTACAGTATCGACAAGATCAGAAATTCTTAGTCCTAGATCGTCTATTAGAAACAGCAGAAACATCATTCCTTCAGCAGCTCTTCCGCCTCCAACTGCACCACCTTCCAACCCACTTCCTCCTATTCCCGCACCATTGCCTCCACCACCTAGCTCTCCTTCAATGCAATCAACAGAGAGCTTGAGTGATCCTGAGTCACCAGCCATTCATCCCTCTCAACCATCTGGCAACTCACTTCAACGAAATGACTCTCTTACATCCACTACATTTAGTGAAATCATGAGCAGTAACTCAGCTGGTAGCTTAACATCAGAGCAATATGACAAGCTCATCCGCTCTTTACAAAAGAAGGCACAGTTTGCAGAAAATGATGTGCGTGCACACCAAGATGTTATTACTAAACTTGAGTCTCAGTTGACAAGATCCGAATCATCCGTACGCGAAGTAAAGAAGCAGCTAGATTTATTGAACCGTGAAAAGCAAGCATGTAACCTTGAGATACAAAACTTGAGAACCCAAGTAAACCAGATTCAAAACCAACAGAAATCATCATCTGAAGAACTCATCTCTGAGCGTAAACAATTGGAACAGGATTTGGAAGACCAGAAAGCATTAAAAGAAAAAGCAGAAAAAGCTCGACGTATCCTGGAAAATCGTATGGATGAGCTTATGAACAAGAGAAGCAAATTCATGTGTTTTTAAAACTTTACTTTTTACCTTATATTATATTTTTGTACAGTTTTTTTTTTCTTTACCTTAATAAATGTGTTTTTTGTGGACATTACATATCAAATATAAAGTAGTTTTAATTTTTTGATTGATATAATACGAATGAATACCAAAATAATTTAGTTGGTACATATAAATATTACTTGATTCCACTCCTGCCTTTTCATGACTTTTATCGAGCGAGACGTGCAAAAGAAACTCATCATGTTCGATATCATTATTGATATGATATGTGGGACATTTTCAAGAATACAGATCAGCTCTAAAATAATTTGTGTGACCAAATTGGGACTCAACTTTGGGCAAAATTTGACCCTGGTTTTGATTTAATTTCATTACCTTCTTTTTTCATGTTACCCCTCCGACAGCTACGTCCACAAAAAGCGCATAGCCTTTTTAGGCTCTATTCAAGCCAGGCTGGTAATGAGAAAGTGACTTCCGCTATACAGTTCTGCAAAGATACTGTAAGGTAACTAAACTTTAACGATCTACTCTCAACACTTATTCAACCATTTCAAACTGTGATCTAGACAAAGGGATTACGAAGGCTATTTATGTGTACCCTTTTTCCCCGCTGAATTGAGAAATGCACAATACGCACTTCGAGCATTTAACGTGGAATTGGCATCTATTCGAGAAAATGTATCCAAAGTCGAAATTGGTAAAATGAGGATGCAATTCTGGAAAGACACCTTGGATAAAATATACGCTGTAAGTTGTAGTTTATTGTAAAATGGATAGAAATGTAATAGTTTAAATTCCAGGGCAACCCTCCCCAGCAACCAATCGCCCTTGCTTTAACAGAAGCCTTAAAAACAACAAACATGTCGGCAATATGGATGAAGCGTATTATAAACGAAAGAGTAAATTGGGATTGTTCAAGGAGTGTCTATTATATGCTAATTCGAATACAAACTTAGACCAGTAATTTGGATGATCATCAGTTTATGACTATAAAGGACATGGAAACGTACTCAGAAAACACACAATCAAGTTTATTGTATTTACAATTGGAGTCACTTGGTGTGAAGGATGTGAATGCTGATCACGTCATTAGTCATCTTGGTAAAATGATTGGTATCTCTACCTTTTTGCGTGCTTTACCATTCCATGTAAGCCAGAAGCGCCTGGTATTACCTGCAGAAATTACGGCGAAGGTGAGTAAATGGGGGATATGGATATAGCATCATGATGGACTCTAATATTCAATAGTATGATATTTCTCAAGAGAACGTTATAAGGGGAAACATTGAGGGTATGGAGGATGCAGTCTATGATGTAGCAACTGCTGCATATGATCAATTGTTGACAGCCAGATCCTTGATGCAGTCTGTGCCACCAGAGGCATTCCCTGTCATATTAGCAGCTGTGAGTTTATAGTCAAACATGGTTTATTTAAATACTAATGCGACTTTGCTTAGATTCCTCACGTAAAATACTTAGAGAACCTTGAAAAGGTCAACTTTAATGCATTTGATCAAAAATTATTGAAAAAAGACTGGAAATTACCTTTTACTTTGTGGAGAGCTTATAAAACTCAAACACTTTAAATAGACATAAAAAATAAATAATGTAGAAATGAGTTGTTTTGATTGGTTGAAATATAAAGATCCCAGATTGTCCCCTTTCCGTATCACCAATAATCAGTTTCTAATGGGGTGGCAACACACGTTATTAGCCAATATAAGTGCTTAAAGAACTGTCTTTATGTTTTTTCTATAGACCCAAGGATGACCCTGATAGACGTAAAATATACATCGATTCAATAATGTACATTAATGGGCATCAGCAAGCTGTAAGTTCGATCAACACAAACTATAGCAAACATACGTTCTTCCTTCATTAATACAAATGGGGCCATCCCTGAGAATAATAAATCAATTGTAATCATGCGATGCTTTCCTTTCATTGTTTAATCCATGGGCCAGTTCTGGTTCTACTTAAAAAAGCTAAATGTTTACTTTGATATATCTCAAGTTATTTCACATAATTTCACTGACGAGTACACCACAAAGGGCGACCTTTTGTTTAAGCTGGTGGCAGAGGGAAGAATCCAAACACAGCCAATTTTTTATCACTAGAAAAGTATATGGAGGAGGATTGCGGTCCATTTTTTGTGACCGAAAATCACAGATACTCTCTAATGGCGATTTTTCACATAAACTCCGTATAAAATGCCAAAAAGTTGGATTACGAGGGCCAGGTTATGGGTATGTGATGATTTTAATCCCAGTGAACAACATAAAATGACGAACTTAGTTAAACTGCATTATTAATAATAATGGTATACTGATATGTAGCGAGTAGCACGGCATATGAATGAGTCAATCTTAAAGTCTATAAACCAAGTATTATACTCTTTTAATAAGTCGATCATACCATCGATTTAAAGTAGAATATATGTGCTTCTATAAATATTAATATAAAACATCCAATACGACATTGTGCATCAACGCTCAACATAAATGTGCTTTTTTTTTATTACTATTTTAAGCCAAGAAGAAAAGGTCCCACACTCCTCGTACTCAAAAACTTTACAATTATTATCAAGGTAGAATCTATTCGTGTAAAGAATGATCAGAGCTCCTGTTACATTAAAGATTGTATATATTCAAATAAAGCATATCAAGTGTGGTTGATAGATATGACTTTCAAATAACAGCAGTTTAGGCTTTACGTTAACATCTGGAGTGCATATAAAAGATATGCACCAGGTGATGTATTTTAAGGTCAACAAAGTTTAACTTGCAGCAACACAAAGTAAAAGTCAACGCTATGTGGGTAGATGAAAAGTACCGCCGATTGTAAAACTTGAATACTATCGAATGAATAAGGTTGCATAAAAACACGTGCCTAGTTTAATTTGGGGAAGACGATCCTACAGAGTTCGACGGTAAAAAAATATGCTAAAAATAATAAATTGAAACATGCATCTAAAAAACGAAAATAGAATATTTTACTTCAGATTATAGAAATAAAAGGCAATTTTCATATTCAGTTACCAGTGACAACACTTATCCCTCCAATAAAGAAAAAACAAGTGCTTCCACTGATCACTGTTTGTCTGAATTTAGCAACGTAGTTTTTATAGTGTCTTAAGATCATTCATATCATGTTAAATTCTTAGCCATCTTATTAATCCACACCATTTAAATATGATCATTGCCTCATAGATTCAATGTTCCAATAGAATTAATTACACCATAATACAATGAATAGGTTATAATTAACAGTATGCCATTTTGTCGTACGTTTTATCAATACTTGAACTGGTATTCATATTCGCTTCACTCTTAAATTTGTGCTTCGTTAAATGTATGCTCTGACATCTCAAAACCTTACTGATGTAAAATTTAGAGGGACTATTTTTAACTTTTATTTCTTAAACAAATCAGCCATAGCAAGAAGGAATATAATTAAAAACAATAATTTTTTAGATCTACAAAAACAAAACAATAAGACACTAAAAAGAAAAAGAACCATTCAGTTACTGTTGGTACTATAATTCAACATTCAACATTAAGTATTCGTATATAATAGGCAGTACAAGCATTGCATGTTGGTAGAAATACATGGAACTAAATATCAACCTGGTCAAACTTTATTGGATTCCAAAGGCGTCTTAATATCAGTAGATTCTATTTTAGTACCTTAATTCAAAGAAAATAGCAAACATTACCTAACATCAGAGCCTACCTAATATCCGACTGAAAATAATATAAAAAGGCTGGATCCTAGTCTTCTGTTTTTTTTTACTTTATTCAGTATTTATATCATTAATTATGAGATATTCTAAAGTACTTATCCCACTTGCAATTGTCTCCAGTTTTTGCTCCTTTGCATTCGCCCAAGAGGATGCTTCCTCTGCTCAGTCTCTTAAAAAGGCAAAGAACTGTATCTCAGGATCTTATGGCTTAGGTAATGGCGATGGATATGCCGGCTATTGTTGCAAGTCCCAATCTGACTGTTGGGATGATTGTAAAAATGGTCAATGCACTGGTGAATCTGCTCCTAACAAGACTAAGACTAAGTCTAGCACCAAGTCTAGCACTAAGACTAAGTCTAGCACTAAGACCAAGACTAATAGCCCTGCTCCTACTAACTGTCTTTCCGGCTCCTATGGCAAGAAGAACGGTGATGGATACAAGGGTTACTGCTGCAAGTCCCAAGCTGATTGTCAGGATGACTGTGTAAAGGGTGTTTGCAATGGTGAATCTGCTCCTAACAAGACCAAGACCAAGACTAGCACCAAGACTAGCACCAAGACCAAGACCAACGGCCCTGCTCCTACCAACTGTCTTTCTGGTTCCTATGGCAAGAAGAATGGTGACGGTTATAAGGGTTACTGCTGCAAGTCCCAAGCTGATTGTCAGGATGATTGTATCAAGGGTGTCTGCAATGGCGATTCTGCTCCTAACAAGACCAAGACCAAGACTAGCACCAAGACTAGCACCAAGACCAAGACCAACGA
>VCJE01001371.1:22103-38340 GCA_024140265.1 Backusella liffmaniae | reverse complement strand
ATTTGAAAAACTTTTCTCATTAATTTGAAATTTATTCTCATTTTCTTGAAAAAGACAGTATGCTGAAGCTACATTTCGTTGCAAATTTTTTAATTTCTTTCAGAGTTTGATTAAATTTCTACCTTACTTTATAATTAGAATGTTGAAAACATGTATTTTTCTGTTTTTTAACAAAAATAATTTTTGATATGTAATATGGTATTAATAAGAATTCATCAAAAAATAAAATATGACCATGTGGCCATATAGCACATAAAACTTTCATTGAAATAACTAAACGGCTTTATTTTATAATACTACTTTTATTTGTCATTCAACTATTTATGATTTTGTTTCTTCAGTGTCATTTTTCTCCCCGATTTTTGGGATTGTAACAAAGATGGAACACAAAAGAGCAATAATAGATGCTACAATGGGAACGTATAAACTCGCTGATATACTCTTAAAATATATTGAATTCAAGATATTTCGGGTCGAGTTGTCTGTAACCAAACCAATATTTATGTAGTCTTTATCTGTACCTGAAGCAATGATATTCTGGTAAATGTCTGGTGCTGTTTCACGTAATAAATTCAGTCTTGTTGCAACTCCCGTTTTCATTAAAGATAGGAAGATAGCAGCACCAACAGTAGTGCCCACTTGTATCAGAAACCGAATAAGAGCCATGCTCGTTGCAAGCATTTCAGGTGCTTTTACTTCCAAAATTAGTTGAGATGCAATCATAGATGACTGATTAATAAAACCCAAACCGCCCGTATATAGAACCGTCAAACCAATTTGCATTCCCATACTTGAATTTTCATTCTCTACAAATGCCATTAACAAAATAGCCAATAATGAAATTATATTCCCAAAAATCATTGCAGGCTAGTAATAATGGTGGAACAACTGATGAGTATAAAGTAAGCAATATGAGTAGTATATGGGTTACCTTGGGCGTCTTTAATTTTTTTGCAATTCTTGGTTGGATATAGTTGGATATAATAAATATAAACACTCCAGGGAGAAGCTTTAAGGAAGCCACTAATGAGGTATTGTTAAACACTGACTGAAATGTTATGACTGGTATCAGAGTAAGGATTGTATAATAAAAACCGTCGATCACCTGCAGGATATATATCAACGCCATATCTTTGTGCATAATAATTTTTGAAGGAAACAACGGTGATAAAGCAACAAATTTCTCATACACAATAAATACCAAACCCACCACAAAGGACCCGACCAATATTCCGATAACAACGGGGGAAGACCAGTCATATCCTAGTGTTCCACTTCCAAAATTCATGCTTAATAAGAGGCCAATTATACCAATAGTAGCAATGACGCAACCTCCAAAATCAATACGAGAAACAAGAGTCTTCAAGTTTTCTATCGAAATTTTCTGCTCCGGTTTTGTTGGTATTTCCAGCAATAAATAAATAGTGATGGCTACGACTGCCGCTATAAAGGCATTGATCTATATAATTGATTAGCTAACCTACTCATCTATTAAAAAAAACTAAAGCTAAGCAGTTACCCAAAATACTATTCTCCAAGTTAACTTATCTATAGTTGTATAAATAAGTAGGTAAACATCAACAATAAGATAATAAAATTGCTTACCAGCAAATATTCCTGCGGCAACTATTGAATGTAAAATATATATATATCAAAATAAAGCAAACACAGAGTTTTATCGTCACTTACTAGGGCCGATACTAGAAGCAAACCCAAATGCGATGTAATTATTGGACTGATATTTTATTCTTTGCACTAAAGGGAATAGGTCTATATTTGAATTAATTTTAATACCATTAAAGAGTTATATTTTATACTCATCATTTCTTTACCTACTAATATCGCTGTCGATAACTAAACAAACATTTATTAACATAAATCCTTCTATTATAAATAATAATAATAATAGAGTGCTTACTGTCAACGATATACCACTGCACATGCCTTAATTATTTAAATTTAGCATATTATTTAGGATTACAAATGCACGGAGATTGCTTACCTTGGAAAGCTCTCCAAACAATAAACATATAGCTATTGACTGCTACAGCATTAACTATACTTGTAACTAATATACCAATCATCGCAAATATATAGGCCCTCTTTCTACAAAAATTACATTAAGTCATGGAATATACACATGCATTAAAGTTTATGAACACTGCATACCGTCCAAGACAATCCGATATACGAATAGATAAAAGCTGAAATACAGCTGAGTAATTTATTATTAGGTATTTAGTTGTAAGTCAACTATCACGGCTTTTCTTTTCCTTACCTGAACTCAAAAGGAATCCTGTTAGATACTATTACTGAAGGTCAGATATAATCAAAGAAAATGTATGTGCCACTTACCCAACTCATATTTCCAAAGTCATTAAAATCCGAAGCAATTTTTCCTACAGCAGAGCCTAATGCTACACCAGTAAATGTACTACACATAGTAGCCAGAGCATTACTAGACTAAGTTGTCAATATCAGCTTCTTTTTTTTTTTGTTGTGGTGCCATTTACCCAAAGATTAATACTCGTCGTTTCCATTTGCAATCTATGACTGACTTTTTATTCCCATTATTGATAGAGGACACTTCCTTTTCTGATTGTTGATCTTCTATCATCGAAATTTCTATCGCTGATCTTTCATTATGGGATTTATTGCTCATTTTAATAGGATGAGAGTACCAAATGAATAAAAGATAAAAATATGGGATTAAGAAAGATAAAATGCGTAATATTAATTATGATAAGATTTATAGCCCAAAAAACTCCTGCATATGATTTTTAAGCGAACAGTATGCTTATGAAACTTTTTAATTACATCATTGCTCAAGACTGGCATTACCAATACTTTATTAAGGTCGCAACCATTCATTAACCCATAAACTTTTTCATGCTATGTGCTGTATTAAAACTTATTCTACGGACAAATGTTCTATTCACTAATCATCAAGTGCCCTCATGACCCTAATTTCACCTGTCTTCATGTTTCTATGTCCTATTTTCTAAAATAAAATAAAAATTCGCCTATGCAGGAGTAGACTTTAAGGGATAACCAATCCTCTTACTAAAACATCATGGGGTTTGGTGTGGCTAGAAATACCCTGTATCATTTTTAATGATTTACGTATTTATAAATTATTTTTTATATAAATCTTTTATTTTTAAGAATTTATAGATTATATTAATACAATTTTTAGCCGATGCTTGGATCATCACCCTTTGAACCATTGTTAACATTTGGTACCTTTATAAATACAGCGCAGAAAAAGGAAACAATGGAGCAGGCCACAATAGTATACAATGTCTTTGATAAACTTTCAAAGTAAATTTGTTTTAGAGCGTATCCTCCAGAAACATCCAAAGACTCTAATTCCGTCAACCGATCAAAACCGTGGATCTGCGCATTTTCCAGAGCGCTTAAACCTTGCCGCATAAATATTCTTATCAGAGATATAAGAACAGTAAAGCCTAATACGGAGCCAGTCAAAGTAAAAAACCGGGAAATTGCTACAGCTTGTGGAACAAGTTTTCTATCTTTTTTAGCTATTATAAGCACAGCACTTGCTCCCATTGCTCGACTAGCAAGACCTATACCATAACCAAATAACATGATGAAGCCAATCTGCATAGCAAAGCTTGAGTATACGGTTTGAACAAACATGGTCAAGAGAGTAGAGAGCAAAACAAACAAGCTCCCAGCAATAATACAAGCCTAATACAGATCGATTACTAAGATATGATGTTACAAATATCCATCCTGTAAAATTTACCTGGGGGCATTTTAGTTTTTGAGTGATAGTACGTTCAGTTACATTTCCTAGAATGCTACATATTACGCCAGGTACTATAAGTATACCTGCAATGGTAGGTGTAGCTCCATAGACTTGCATTGATCGGAAAACTGTAAACATGACTAATTGCATACTATATACACCATTTATGAATTCTAGTATATAAATCAGAACCATGTTTTTCTCTGTAACTATCTTTGAAGAAAAAAGTGGTCTATTTGATAAAAATTTCTCATAAAGAATAAACACTCCTATCATCGCACAAGAACCGACCAAGAGAGCGATTACTGCTGGCAAAGACCACCCATTTCTACCCATTGTACTCCCAAGATTCAAACTTAGCACAAGTCCTGCAACACTAAGAAAAATCAAAACACATCCAACTAAATCAATGTTTACAAGGAGTGTTTTTAGTGTTGTCGATGAAAGCTTTTGTTCATCTTTGATAGGAATCTCAAGAAAAAAATAAAAAATGACCAGTACAGGAATAGCGTAAAGTGTATTAAACTATAAAATGAAAAAAAAAAAAGAGATATCAGCTAAAACCAATGGAGTCAGTCAGCCAGTCTACTCACAGCAAAAACCCATCTCCATGAAGCATAATCTTGTTTAGTTATTATTAGCTTTTCGGTAAAACATATATATCAGTAGAACCACATATAACCTACCACAAAAAAGACCACCAAGAACTAATGTTCGTCAGTAAAAAAAAAGAGGGGAGTAGTTTTGTTTATACTTCAAAATTACTTACATGGTCCAATGATACGAGATGTGTTGACGGAAACGAATCTTAAGGGCTGGTATTTTTTACGTTGTTCTCTTGAAAATAAATCTAAATATCCAAGGACGTAAATACTTGGCTATTTTAATCAATCCATCTTGGTTCACCTATAAGCACGGCACTTGACATCTATTAAAAAAAAAGGTGTGATTATTTGTTGAAATTTGATGCTTTTGAGAGATAACCTTACCGACAAGCATAAACCAGTAGCACTTCCTATTTGATAATTCTTTAAGCATACATGTATTTAAAAAAAAAAAAAACATACCTTGTAATGCTCTAATACCAATAAACACGGTACTGTTTTTAGCAAATACACAATTCAAGTTTCCTATTGCAAGTAATATAACTCCACCGATAGCAGTTCTTCGTCTTTTATTGGTTTTAGTATCACTTGTTAAAAATCGGGCAAAAACAAAAAACAATGTATACCTTCCTAGGCACAATGATAGTCTAACCCCAATCAACTGGAAAATACCTATAAAAATAAGTCAAAACTACCCCTCCACTAAATAGTTATTATGTGTTTCCCTACTTGATGATAGTAAAAACAATGCAACATACTATGGTATATATTAACTCTTTCGAAACTTTGTAAAATGAAAACATTAATAAATTACCCAACTTGTGTTGCTAGTGTCCTGGAAATCTTTTCATTAAAAAAAAGTACAAAATATCACAAACGATTTCGTTAGTTGACTTTTTTTTTTTTTATCATCCATGCTAAGTTTTTGAACATTTTACCATGCGAAATTCTAAAATAATGAAACAAATATACTTGAAATGAATGACTTTTCAAGCTAAATTATTTACTTCCAAATACCTCCAAATCACTGGACCCATAGAACCGCCGCTGAATCTTGCACAACTAGAGCACAGTGCTATTCTACAGTAGTATTCTTTAGTATTTTGCTTTCGGCATAATACAGAGCGATTTTACCCTGTTAGTAAGATTCGACGCTTTACAGTAGAGTCGACGATAGATTTCTTTTTGTCAAAAGCCTCTAAATCTGTGTTATCGCCGGTTTTTTCTCTTTTTTCCAGTACCTCAACTGCTAATAGTCTTTCTGCGCTCGGTTCAGCTGTCTTGATATCTGACAGATCACTTTCCTTTGGATAGTTCCACATTGCCCCTTATGTGTTCTTCCTTTGATATATAAAATAGACTGAGACAAGTAAAAAACGATGAGCCCAATGAAAATAAAAGAGAATAAGAGTCAAAAAATACTTTGAAAGTATTTTATAAAAGAGATATGCATATTTTCTCCCTGAATTTTTACTTGTCCCTGTGTACTATGTAGACTTATTACCACTTGACTCTTTCCTTATAAGTGACTTGAGGTTTAACACTGATACTATAAATTATGCTAGCAGCCAATGTAAGACAAGCTATTTACACTTGTCTGAAGATTATGTCGATTAATATGAAGCATTTTTGCCACGAAAGAACTTTTTTTTTAGAAGAAAAAAAGAGGCAGATGAGCCTTAAAATAAACACTTGCATATATCTCAATTTGCCATCCAAGATATATCTTTCACCGAGTTTCTGCTTCGGAAAGCGGGATCATAAGAACGTCGGTCTTGAATACATACTCGAACGAGTTAAAACAATAGTCGATGTAGTATAATGTATATATTTTTTTTCTCATGGTTATGACATATATGCACCCCTTGGAGTTTCTATGCAAAATAAAAATATCTCTAGAGCATTTAAATGTAGGCACTCCTTGTTTTCCCTATATAATCAAATATCAAGTTTAGTGGATTAGATATTGTATCATAATAATGAGGTAAAGGTAAGTATTGACCAAATAAAGAGTCAGCTTGGCTATTTATGTAAAATCTTCGTTGCGGAACAAGTCTCTTATACACATTTTGAAATGATTGTCGTGAGTTATCTATTTATTTATTTTTTGGAAAAAAAAAAAATGTTAACAACTTATTCACCCTTTAGTTTACAACATTAATTCATTCACTACAAATAACCATGTTGAAGGAGTAAAAAAAAAAGAAAAAAAAAAAGGGGGAAGTCCTATAAACACATTTGATAATCAGTTATCCCTACTGTAAAAACATGAAAACAGATATGCATCCAAAAGTGACATTTTCAATATACAGTTGAACCTAGAGATATGAACGTTGAACTAAAAACCAACATCAGTGTAACTAACTTTTATTTTGGGTGTTATACTATATGGAATAATGGAACATGAAGCATCAAAGATGGATCTACAAGTGATTCCCTTATTTAGGGTTATTGGATTGTAAAAAGGGATTCTGAAGAAAAATCCGTCTATGTAACATCACTCTGGCTCTCAATACTTATATTTACCCGTTTGTTTATTTACCATCAAAGGTTTATCCTATACCAAATCTGCACTAACCACTCATATTGTTACAATCACCGATAATAATAATAAAAAATGGTATACATATAAAAAAAAAAAAAAAGAAAGAAAGGAGGGGAATATTTGGCTTGGAGAATAGAAAGGGAGTTACATGATATTAGTGAACCCATCTAGAATTTGCGAGAGAAAAACAAGGAAATTTTAGTTTAAATGTGTTTTAACGAGCAAAGAGAAAGCTACCTTCAATACCATTCATAGTATGAAATGCAAAAACCATGAAATTTGCCGCTAATTGCATACCAAAGCCTCTATAAAGACCGCGAATACCCCAGGCACTGGTGACAGCCTTGTCTTCCTGTCGTCTTACAGGGAACAAATCATCATGCTCACTATCGCTGTCTGAAGAAAACATATTTTGTTTCTGTTTACGTTTCGATTTAGCATTTTCACTGCGTTTATTTCGTGTTCCTTCCTCTTTCATGATTTTATATAATGCATCAAGTACACCTCTATAAGGCACTGGGCGAATGGCTACGGAGGTCTTAAAGCTGCCTCCCGGAACCTGGCAATGCAAACGCTTGCGAATAGTTTCTAAAGGCAATGTTACTATTAAACCAAGCGTAGATAGCGCTAACTCTGCAGCACCATATAGAATTGGAGAATCAGCAGCTGAAATGCCTAATACACGATTGATGATGAGCGGTGTACTGCATGATAAAAGTGGTGTGATTGTATGATAAAACAATGTTGGAAGAAGGTTCTTGGAAAGATAAACACCTCTTATGCCACCTTCTTCTGAAAGCATTGTACGCAATGCATGGAAGGGACCGTTATATTTACTGCATAAAGGCGATGAGGACTGTACCACCAGTCTAGTTGTATAAATACAAATATAAGTACATACATATATATCTAACTATGTGTATTATTACCTCGTTCGAATAATTTCTAATGGGCTCAACAGGACACCAACGACGACATGTGATATGACCATGGTTGTTATATTTGGGGTTACACTGTCTAATTGCATGAGAGGAATAGTATCATCATATAAACCGAAAAGGTCATTTAAAAAGCTTTCGAGTCCTGGCCTTAACGCGGTTCTTAGCATTTCATAAAACCAGGTTACCCTCTGACCTAATAATAATGGCATGTTTATTTTATCTGCCTTTTTTGTACCACCCCCAAAACATCCATGTCTTATTTTTTACCTTTAAATAAAGATTTCCATCCCTCAGTAGGCTGTTTAACAATCATGCTCAGAATCTCCAAAACACCGCCACCCTCCATGGGTGCCATCTGGTGATTGGGTCTGTTCTCGTCGTCGTATACACTCACTGAAAGGCTTTCTGCCCTTAAGCGAACAGTGTCTAATGATACTCTTTCTGGTTTTCGATAAAAGGATCCTTCTCCTTCGTCTTCTTCGTCTGAGGTGGTAAAACCTATGGATGAATGTGTCTATTTCGTGTGTGTTTAATCAACTAAGCAAATGACTCGGGTTATAAGTATGAATTACCTGTACTGGCTGTATAGAAGGCTCAGGAATACCCATGACTTCTACGTCCTGATGCGGTGAATATTGAACCTGAAGTAATGTTGTTCCAACCTCGAATGGGCTGGTGGACATGGTCACAAAGTATTTTAATAAAGCAAAGCTAGTAAGACGGGTTGTCATTCCCTTCAAAGCTGTAGCCTCTTGGTCATCGAATAAGTTTGGTATGGGAGGTGCTGCGTCATTAGAGGGTAAAGAGGTGTAGTTGTGTCGCTGCAGACCAGGTGTATAATAAGGTCTGTGAGGATTTATTTTTACAGTCGTCATTTATTATAAGGTGTGGGCGCGAGGTTTATTTTTTGGAAAAGGGGCTAGCCAGCATTTTTGAGTACACAGCAGCTCCTGGTGACTGTTTTCTGAGTACAAAACGCATCACAGTTTTGTACTAGGTGTTAGAATAAAGTTTGTATAAAAATGCGTAGTCAACGAGTTGCTGTCAATACACAATATACACAATACATATTGCATTCAAAATAACACATAAAAAAAAATAAAATAAAAAACTTTATAAACACAAATACACTTATGGATTACGCATTAGTAAATAGAACAGATAGATAAACTAGTTCTTCTTTATTCTAATAAATAGTAAAGCTCTTGCCCATTTTGGATAATGAGAATAATAATAAATAACTTACCTTTAACATTGACCATATAAATGCATACATGTATATACACATAGCACAAGTTTCTATCCTATGACTAGCACACTAGATCAAAGAGGAAGGCATTCCATCCAAAATCATCAAGAGCAATGTAGTCAAAGTGAGAGAGAGATGACTAGTGGATATATATATATACATGTATGCACGAACATGTATGTTGTCAATGAATGTAGTAGTAAAGAAGTAAAACTGAAAATGATATATTTGAGCTTAATTATTGAGTTTTTGAGTGCTTTTGAGTGCTTTTGTGTTTTTGTGTGTGTGTGTAGTAGACTGAAAAGTTGTAATAGTAAAGGAGACATGAATCAAAATTTGGAAAAAGACATTTAAAGCATCATTTTGTTGATTATTGTTGTGAAATAGCAAAAGTGCTCTTTTGTGACAAGTGATTTATATTGTTATTTTGTTATATAAATGGTGACTTAATAAGGTGATCGAGTACGAGGAGGGTAGGGATCAAAACGGGGTGGTGGTGGGCGACGGTCATAACGATCGTACCTGTCGTAGCGGTCGTATCTGTCATACCTGTCATAGCGATCCCTATCGTAACGGTCGTATCTGGGAGGATCATAGCGGTCCATGTATGATCTTTCATAATAGCGGTCGAACCTGGGCTCGCCTCGAGGTGGTCTACCGTCACGTCTATCCCTTGCTGCGTGCATAAATAAATTTAATTAAAAGGGAAAATCATTATTAAAATACATTGTATCTTTCACACTCACGTCCTCCACGTTTAGGTGGTCCATAGTAGCGTCCAGGAGTGGGGGTTCTAGGTCGTGATCTCTTTGCCTAAATCATTGATTGTTGTTGGTAAATAAAATTAAATTAAATATTATCATTCATACTCGCCTTTTCAATTGTGACAATACGGCCATCAATATCAGTACCAGATATTTCGCTCATTGCTCTATCGGCATCTACTCCAGTGGCCATTCGAATAAATCCAAAGCCACGGGATTCACGTGTGTGAGGATCAACCATAATTTCTGCCTTTTGAACCTAAAGCCTATTTAAGAAACTTAAATGCAATCATGTTTCCTTTTTTTGTTACCTTGCCGAATTTTGAGAAAATATCTTCCAGATCAGTGCTACTTGTTCTTAATGAAAGTCCAGTGACAAATAAATTATCGCCAGGATTTATATCTTCATCGTCACGACTATATCAAAAGTGTGAATATATAGACTTTTTTCCTTCTTTTCTACAAGCCAAAACTTACAGTGGCTCTCTTGATCTGGAACGACTTCGGTATCTGTGCCCACTGTGTTCCCGTCCAGGGGAGCGAGATCGGGAACGACTGTGGGAACGTCTGCCTCTTTCATCTGAAACGCGCTGCTCACCTATAAAATATCAAGGCAAGGCATTTTTATTAGTCATCCTATTCAGTAAGGCAATGCAGCCAAAATGCAGTTACCTGAATTATCAATTTCACTCATTATTGTTTTAAAATAAAGTAGGAAAATGGGTATAACTTGTTGTAAACTAGTTTCAAGTTGTTATTATTATTTTTTATATGGCAGCCACGTCATCTCAACGTCACGTTTTGGGTTGAATTTTTTTTTCAACCAATCATTCTTATGTTGTCATTATAACTAGACAAGACATATAACACATCATGACAATGATGAGTATATATTCATACATATATATCTTTTAGTTGTTTACAATGAATAACATGACTTTGATATATCGTTGAAATGGAAATCCAGCATTTTTCTTTTATTGAAATTTACAACATTTTCATAGTTCACTGACATCAAAAATGGCTTACGAGTCGGGTGAATTATTATCAACAAATCTTTGCCAGTTTTTATATGTTGTCTTTACAACTTTTTCAAGGGACCAGTTGCGTGCTTCAGCGACAATACGAACCATCTCCATCATGGCTGTGTCTAACCCTTGACTAGTATTAAGATCAGACTCAATGATTAAACGATCTTCAGGCACAGCTCGAATAAGATCAGCCAGCTTATTTGGCGTAAGTCTGGCATTGATGGCTACAGAAAATGAAACAAAAACGGTAAAGCCTTTCAGTTGAAGAAACTGGGGTATTGTTGCTGGCGAGCCGCCGTAGGAATGTAAGCAAATGCGAATAGGAGACTCGGATACAGGTTCGTTAAATAATATCTTTTTCTTTCGTTTGCTGACAATCTTTTTTGAATGCTCATTTAAAACTTCAAAAAGGTGTCCTTGGGCTTGAACGCAATGTATACTAGCGCCACGGTTTAGCTCCTTTGCCAAGTTTATTTGAATCTCCAGCATTTTCTTTTGGTGCTCTATTGAACATTGGACGGTCGTGGGTCTGACACCATGCCAGTCTATGACGCCCCCAGGTAATAACCTGGCAGCCTTGTCTAATCCTACTTCTCCAACAAGAGCATCGGGGTTGTCTATCAATCTTAATCGAAGATGGCCGTACCACTCCATAAATGGAAAAGGTGGTTCCAACGCCTTAACCATATCATCCAACTCGTCTTGTTTGGGGGATTTTAATATGGCGCGATAGTGTTCTTCTGCAGATACTTCACTTTCTTCTTTGGACATCAATCGATGACAAAACCAAGGATGAGTACCATAGCATGGTATGCATTTTTTGTCGCCTATTTTATTACATTCTTCTGCTACAGTAGTTACGGTATCCCAGTCATCTTGTCGAACACCCATTATGGTTACATGTCCAGTTTGCAATTGCGGAATTCGAGATAGGTGTTCAAGATCATCGTGTGGATGACAATGTCCATCTGCAAGATACTGGAATAAGCTTGGATCAAACTCCTCTTTTGATACTGGAACGCCGTGATTTGTAAGGCTATTGTCTAGTTCTGAATCTGCTGATTGACACATATAAAAAATGTAAAAAAGTTATAGTAAAAGTAAAAGGATGTAGTCAAAACGAAAGCGCGCATTATAAATACCCACATTCGTGTAAGTCACGTGCAGTCTCGAAAAACGATCTATCTTTGAATATGATAGCTTAAGCAAATAGAAAAAGCGCTTGTATATCTCTTTCAAACTAGACATTGGGACCAATCCATCAAGGTGTGCTGATAAGATGTCAATATAAAGCAAATAAATTATGCATCTAATACTTTCTAATAATGAAGGAAATAAAAGTTATAAACCATGTCAAGTCAATTTGTGTCTTGCTGAGTGGTAAACTAAAATATCGAGCTGTTAATGGTATAATGTGTAGCATCATGCAAAAACACAACTTGTTTGAATGAAAATGACAGTTGAAAGTGCACTTGAAAAAAAAATCCTCTGGAATTACCATATATGGTAATTCCAGAGGATTTTCAAGAAAATGGTTCGGCACAAATGTGACTATTGTCCGGCCATTTCATCCAGTGTAGGAAGTGGCCAGAGAGTGTCCATGAAAAGTGCGAGGCATGAAAGCATCATGGATCCTTCTCTTTTCATAAAGGTATGAACGGTATACCCAACCATTTAAAATTTCAATGTTACTAAATCCATCCATCCAGTATGGTTGCTTTAGGTTTGCCTGCCAACGTAAGTGCTACCGCTGACGGTTCACGCAAATTGTTCAACAAGTGGTCCTATGAGGAAGTTGAGGTCAAGGACATCTCCCTCCAAGATTACATTCAAATCCGTCAACATGTCTACTTGCCTCACACCGCTGGTCGCTTCGCTGTCAAGCGTTTCCGTAAGGCTCAGGTAAAGAATCATTTTTTCTTTTTAAAAGAAAGAAAAGTGTATTCACAATTTTATATTAATTTAGTGCCCCATTGTTGAGCGTTTGACCAACTCTCTCATGATGACTGGTCGTAACAACGGTAAGAAGTTGATGGCTGCTCGTATTGTCCAACACGCTTTCGAGATCGTCAACTTGTTGACCGATGCCAACCCTCTCCAAATCCTTGTCGATGCCATCATTAACTGTGGACCTCGCGAAGATTCCACCCGTATTGGTTCCCAGGGTACCGTCCGTCGTCAGGCCGTTGATGTTTCCCCTCTCCGTCGTGTCAACCAAGCTATCTCCTTGTTGACCACTGGTACCCGTGAGTCTGCTTTCCGCAACGTCAAGACCGTTGCTGAGTGTCTCGCTGATGAATTGATCAACGCCGCTAAGGGTTCCGCCAACTCCTACGCTATCAAGAAGAAGGACGAGCTCGAGCGTGTTGCCAAGTCTAACCGTTAATATGATTTGCTTTTTGAAAATGTTATTTGTTGGATAATCCATTCATGTCAATTTCCAATAGTAATACAAGCACTATTAAAAGAACCTCTAATAATAGCCATACTTCTGTTGTATTCATACATATATGTATACATTGTGTGTTTTTATGGGTGGAGAGAGGGATATTAATATTATTATGAGTTGATGGAATGAGAGGGGAATAAAAGAGAGATTATATTGAGTATATACAAGTCATATATGACACTTGGTACGGAAAGAACAGCATGAGAGAAAGAAACAGTTAAATACAATGAGGAAAATAAAATTTATATTATTTATTAAGTATTATGAATAGACATTATATGTACAATGTATATTATTTAAAGATGCTGAAGATCCTTTTCATTGTGTAAGCCAATAATCAATACTTGATCAGACTGGTCGCTATTCTTTCCTATTCGCATGCGTAACTCCTTTGCTCGCGTAAAAGCAGAACTGCTGTCCATATTGGAGAAGCCATGTAACTGTTTACGAGCCAAATCAGAAACATCGGTTGACAATAGGATGATTTGTGAACTACCCCGGAGAACACCATTGCTTTGTTTATAGCTTCTGAGCCAAACCGCAATCCACCAAATAGTTGGTATAAGCAACGACATTGAAAATATTGTTGCATTTACCATATTAATGGAATAATAAGGACCAAGAACAAACGTGGCGATGCCATGATTCTTATTAAAGACTGTTTCTGAACCGCCAGATTGAACGATAAAAGGCAATTGAATAAAGTGAAGGTCGAAATTTTTAAGTACATCATCCATCATACGATTGAAGCTTAGGCTTGTATACTTCAAGTTTCTCCATTGCATTGCATATTCCCATAAAAGATAAAACTTGGGTCGAACCAACTCATAGATCAATGACTGGTGTATCGCGTAGGCATTTACCATGACTTGGGCCATCTTGTCCGCCATAAGATTGTCAAAAAAAAGAGCAGAATTATTTCCAAGGACGCGGTCATAATCCATGTTGATAGGTATAGAATAGTTCTTGCCGATAATAGATAATGAACTTCCATCAGTGGCCCAGTCATTCTATAGGATATATTGTTAGTAAGTAAAATAGCATGTAATAATGACGATAAAAATATGCTTTACGCCGTCTAGACTGGAATTGAACCAGCATTTTTGGTAATAGAGTTCCGCAACATCCATTACAACTTTAGTTACTGTATTATTCTTAGGAGCAGCTATAACAAATACTTGATCACCGACATAAGGCCTGTATTGTGGATCATATTCCTCAGAAGCAAAATTCCATGTCAAGTTGACGAAGCCAGGTATCTTGGGGTTTGTAAAATTGCCCAATTTTTCGTAAGTACGATTTACCATCTCTCCAGAGTAAAACGCTAATGGGAAATAATGATTATAGATAACATCATTATTGAGGATAACATTTATGGAAGTGAGGTTGCCTGTTACTGGATGAACAATATCTCCTTCAGTGATGTTTTCACAGGTCATTTTCGTTGTGATTTGCGAGATATTATTATAGGTACAACTAGCATGTTCCGGACACCAAAAAATGGGAGAAGAACTGTAATTTGAAACGGCTGTATCAAATGCTACTGTTGTAATAAAGCCCATAGGGTTAAGTCCTCTAATCTTGGGAGGCATGGAGGTAGAGGAAGCATACTTTGAATAGTCTGTGTAAAACATATTGTTGGTGGAATAGACAATGATATCAAGACCAGTACTGTCATCAATAGATACTGTTTCGTTTCTAAGTCCCAACAACTCCTGAGATAGGGGACTCATTGCTAAGAGACCGACTTGGAACAACAATGCTGGAATAAGTACAGAATCAAAATGCATTGAGCGTGCAAGATGATAAGCTCCACCAAGACCGCGTGTACATCCGTCATAAACATCGATAAGAGTTAAATCTGCACCATTGGAGAGTTTTATCCATTTGTTTTCGGCAATGGCCCTAGTTGTAAATTTGGTTAGACATCAATAGAAATGAGTTCCTTTCTTTTCTGTTCTAAAAAAATAAAAATAAAAAAATAAAAATGGGCTAAGAACCTACATGGCTATACCACTACAAATAAAAATCTTAATGATAGCTAGTATGAGAGAGATCAAGGAAGGAATTTTCAGACCTATTATTGTGTATGTTAACTTTTTTCCATCTGCATGTAAGAAAAGAACCAAGAGGGCAACTGCGAGAAAGGAGGAAATTATAAAATTGATAGAGGGCTTTAAGATTGCCTTAAGGATGCTTTTTTTAGGAGTGCTTTTTTGGTCTTCTCTAGGAAACTCTCCTTTATCATCATAGCCATTTAAAGGTATGTCTTCCTTGTGGTATGAAGAGTCTAGAGAGACTGAATGACTCTTTTTAAAAAAAGTTTTTTTTTGTTTTTAGAATCCACGCAAAGTAATTGATATAGTGGAGAGATAACTGGGGTTCTTACATGCTTCATCTCCTCTGGATAGAGTTTCGCCCTCTCAAAGTTCATAGGTAACGAGTGTATATACTTTTAGATCAGTGATAGTATAGCTAAAAGGAAAGAAATTGACGAGAAAAAAAATTCAATAGAAAAAAAAGGAACTGTATTTAAACTACTGTAATCAATGTTGCACCAATATAATGGTTAAGGCCTTCTCTGATCTACCAAGAATACAGAAAGACTTTATTTTAAGTACAATACGACAATAAGAAAAAAGATCTTACCAAAAAATGAAAGAAATAGAAAAAGAAATAGATGAAAACAACACCAACATAAAGACAATCAAACTGTCCTTATACATATATTTTTTTTAAAAAAAAGGAATGAAGATTTAAAAGCAGCTGGCTCGAGGCTAGTGAGTGATGGAAATTAAAATATACTCTATGAAATTCAACGTCTAGTTTAGTTAGCATTTTCCTAAAATATACAATGATTTTCTGTGTAAAGTCTAATACC
>VCJE01001358.1:26853-46178 GCA_024140265.1 Backusella liffmaniae | reverse complement strand
AAAAAAAAAAAAAAAAAAAAAAAAAAAAAAAAAAAAAAAACTTGACAGCAATAAAATGTATTTGAATTATAAACGCCCATAAAATGAGAGTATCATGTCCATTACATAAAAAAAAAATGAATATACGATTGGTTTTAAACAACTTTTATTTATTTATATATTATATATGTAATTCGAAATTATTATTAATGTTATGAATAAGTAATGAAATGAATGCTTATAAAACAAGCCTTTTTTTTTTGTAACAAACCAGGTATGGTTTTATGCTACATGTGTAGCATTATTAGGATCAATATGAGTGGGTGGGTCTCTGTACTGAAGTTCATCCTCACCTCTTAAAGGAACGTTGGATGGATCATGCTGTTCATTGAGGTTGGCATCATATGTCTTGTGAGCAGGCAATGGCTTGTGATATTGAAGTTCATCAGTATCGATTTCGGAAGGCAAGTTTTGACTGGTGGATTCCGTCAAGACTTCACTTGAGAGATTAGGATCAGCATACTCATCTGTTACCAATGCACTCTTGTTTTGGATGTTGCTTGGAATATTCTCAACAGGTGGTGTATCGGTTTCTGGAGAGCCTACTGCATTGTCCAACTTGAGTCCTTCTGAGGCACTACCGGATGGTAAATTTGGCAATGTCTCTGAATCAGTCTGGAGGTTAGAGGCATTTTGAATTTCAGAGGTGGTTTGAGCATTAGCAGGAGCGCCTCCAATGCTACTAGCATTTTGAATTTCAGAAGTGGTTTGAGTATCAGCAGCGCCTCCAATGCTAGTAGCATTTTCATTGGTTGTTGTGGTGTTTTGGATTCCACGGGAAGAAACCTCGTGTTCAGATTGTTCATGCAAGGGTGTTGCTGAATCTTGTGTAGCCTGTTTCTGATTCATTTCTTCTGGGGCCGAATAGAGATCAGCATCTCCGTCTGGGAAAGAAGAAAGATTCTGAGGTTCTGTCGTCGTTACTTCTCCGTCACCGTGCTCATAAGACACAACTTGATTAGAATCCTGAGGATGAGGTGCACTGGTAGTGGCATCCATACTACCTCTTCCTTCTTCAATTTGATATGTGGTAGGTACAACTTCAGTATTATCCTGTGTTTCCGAATCAGCACTATTTTGAGCCTGAGCAGAACTTTCCGGTTGATCATGGGCATTCTCATTTTCGATGATTGGTAAAGTGCTAGCAGGAAGTGGGGGCAGGTTTCTGTTTTGCTGGATTGAGCTGAAAGTAGGACGGGTTGTATCAATCAAGTGTGTCACTTGATACTGAGTAGAGGAAGCACTAAGTACACCGAACCAATCTTTAGCCTCCTCTGGGGTGTGGGCAAGGAGAGTGTAGCTCTTGTCTGGCATGACGGCGGCCATTTTTCCACTCTTGTTTGTGCGAATTATGAATCCATTTGGATCACTTTCATCCATACTTACAGTAGTGTTTGGCAAGAAAACAGAATAGCTTGGCTCCAATGGGTTAGACTGGAAATATTGTGCTGTCCTGTAACCATGCAAGTACCCAGCTATTGACAAATAATATAAAAAAAGAAATGATTAAAATTAGAGAACTTTTTTTTTTTTTTTTGACTCCATGCGTTAACTTACTTGGGGTGAGAATAAAAACACCCTCGGCCATGTTTTTGGTAGCACCTGTCTTAGTATGTAGCTGCCCAATCTTGGAAGCACGTACGAGTCGATGGTTTTGGTTAGGATAATCTACTGAACTTTCTGTCTTGTATGCAGAATTTTCCATAACCAAATTACTTTGATTGCGCTGAATGAAGTCATTCCATTCGGTAGCAGGCTGTATATTATCAAATGTAGATTGAATCATACCGATTGTTTCCATGTATTCCATCTTGTTTTGTAAGCGGAAATCTTGTAGATTTTTCAGGATAAAACGCAAGCTTTCAATAACCTTGAGTTCAAATATGCCTGCTTCTTGTTGCAACTGGAGAGCATGGTCATGCAGTCTATTCTCATGGTCGCACAATCCACGAACACTGTGAATGACACCTATTTGTAACGTTAATAAATAAATGCAACCATGTGAAAAATACAACTCAACAACTTACTCAAATTTGCAAGGAATGGATCGATAGATTGATGTGCCATGTTTGGCGCTCTTTCAACAGTTTGGATAGACTTATCCAAACGAGCAATGTTACGATCTACCTTGAGGCGACTGTTGAAAATCTCTGTACTCTTGAGCTGCTTATCACCTTGAACAGAAATCACCATTTTTTTTATGTCTTCCTTCACACCACGAAGAGCAGGGATGAGCGCATCTCTAACATAAGTAGAAAAGCTATGATGAAGAATACCATGCTCATTAGAGTAGTCACGAATAGCTGCCCATACGTCTTGGATACCACCAGACTGAAGAAATTGGCCTTGTGAATCCTTGAATGGTACGTTAATCGTCTTTCCTGCACCGATCCATGATTTAGATGCGCTTTCTTCAGCCTCAGCGATCTTCTTGAACACACTGACCTAAAAATAGAAATCAAGGTTATAATTAGTAAAACGAGGCTTGATATAAACCACAATTCTTAATTTCGTACCAGGTTTTTAATGGCTAGTCGCCAGGACTCAAGTCGACCACTGAGTAAAGTGACGGGATCAATACCACTCTCCATACGATACACTTGCTTCTGAGACTTGGGTTCACGCGTATAAATTACGGAAGCCGTCTTGTTTGGCTTTGCGCTAAACATAGGAGGAGGCTCCACGTCAGGTCCAAGCGTCGATTTACGCTCCGTCACGGGCAATCCTTGTCTTGAGCTTGCTCTGCGTTGCACAACAGTTTGTGAACCAGGATCAGCCTGAGGCACAACTTGGCTACTGTTATCATCCCTCCATTCAACAGCTGGCAATGTTTTGACGCCTGGCATCACAGGCTGCTCTTCTACATTGATCTGAGGCATACTCATACCTGCGGGTAAATGTGGCAATGCTGTATGTGTTTGGTTTGGCATATACAATATACAAATAAATTTAGAAAAAAAAAAATAACGAAAAAACAAACAAATAAAACAAACAAATATATAAATTAAATATAATAAAAAAAAAAGAAACAAATACTAATAGCTAAAATAAAATTCACATAAAATAAATGCAAAATTTGAAACATGGAATATACAATTGGATAGGTTCTGCTAAGCATTGACTTATGATGAGCTCAACTAACGGAAAATTTTTATCGATGAAACCCCTTGACGACAAATTGTTTTGGAACCAAACAATCCATTTTTACTCAACTCTTGTTTAGATTTTATCTGACAACAAACTCATACGGACAACATATTGTAATCGTATATAAACCATGGGCAATAACCGCATCAACAACAACAAAAATATATCACACTTTATATTTACACTAAGAAACTTTTAAGAAAAATGACTGTTGGCTTTGACGAAGAACTCCCTAATGACGTTTACGAATTCAACAAGATTCGCAAATCTATGAATTGGGAAAAGTCTGGTATTGCCTCTATCCTGAAGCCTGCTCCTGTAACCCAGAATTTGCCTTCCTTTGACAGCACTGGAAAACCCTGTTTCAAGCCATATGTTGGTTCCGGAAAACTTCAAGATAAATACGCATTGATTACAGGTACGCCCATGACAAAATAGTACAAGAAAGGGCGCTAAACTTTTAACTTTAATAATAGGTGCTGATAGTGGTATTGGAAGATCAATTGCTACTCTTTATGCTTTAGAAGGTGTTGCTGGCATTACCATTGTCTATCGCGATGAAGATGAAGACGCTGATGCTCAATATACCAAGAACACTATTGAAGCCCAAAGTAACTGTATCGTTAATTTGATTGCTCGTGACATTGGCTATGAGAATAATTGTCAGGAGATTTTAAATTCTCACTTGGAAAAGTTTGGTCGTATTGATATTCTCGTCAATAACGCCGCTGAGCAGCACAAGGTAACACGAGTCGAAGATCTTGATTGCCCAACAGTTGAACGCACCTTCCGCACCAATGGTTAGTGCATTATGAAAGTGGGTTATGCATGCAAAGCTAAATTTTAATATATATAGTTTTTGGTCCCATCTTTATGAGCAAGTTGGTATGCAACCACCTTGTACAAGGCGGTGTTATCATCAACACTGCTTCCATTGCTGCTTACCGTGGTATGGACGTACTTGTTGATTATTCTGCTACCAAGGGCGCCGTTGTCTCTTTCACTCGTGCTCTTTCTCAACAGTTGGCTGGAAGACGTATCCGCGTGAATGCAGTGGCTCCTGGACCTGTTTGGACACCTCTCATCCCCAACACGTTCAGTCAGGAAGAAATTCAGAACTTTGGTTCCTTCCCTCCTTTCAAGAGACCTGCTCAACCTGCTGAAATCGCTGCCTCTTTTGTCTTCCTTGCCTCTGATGATTCCTCCTTTATGACAGGTCAAGTTGTACATCCCAATGGTGGTACTGTTGTGAACACTTAAGAAATGAATCAATATATTATATATTGATTCCCTATTCGTTCTATATCTCTTTTTTCTTTTTTGCTTTCCACATTTTATAAAGACATGCATTTCCTTTTTGAAAAAAACAGTAAAATTTCTTTACCCTTTTGTTGCTTATCATTTTTAATAAAAAAAAAATAGTAAACAACATTCAAATCAAACACTTAGGGGGAAGCCTTTTTAATCCCTTTTTTAGCTATTCTTCTCCTTATTTTCTCACAATTGCTAACCCCCTGAAAAAAAATGAAGTGTGGGCTTCAAGGTCGACTAAACTAGATTATGGCTTCCCCCCCCCCTTTTTTTTGTTTTAAATACAGGAGCAGTAAGATTGAAAGTTCATTTGAGCTTTTCTCTTTCTTTTTTTTCTTCCTTTGCTTCTTCCTTTAATTATTTATTATTATTTATTATGACAACTCACGATGTGCATAGAGCAATGGAAGGAAGCCTATTTGGAACATTTCAAAGACAGCCACAGACTTTTAGCTCTTCATCGTTGAGATCACTAACAGCCTCAGATTTATTGAGTTTACCTGGTCAACATCGTCACATCTCACCTATCCAACCCAGGACTTGCAGAACAAGACCCTCATCAGAAATATTACAAGCTCCACCAGTTCGTAATTCAAGCTCGCTTGAAGGTACGTTAGCTAAATAAATAATAACAATAATAAATACACGAACACAAACCCTTTTTTTATTTTTTATTTTTATTAACTATAATTATGATAGCCGAAGCAATTGATCAGTGGTTCGAGAATATTCAGCGTTATGAACATATGCTCGAGGAGGTTGCAGCTGCCAGTTTAGATCAGGGCTTTAAAGACGAACTGCATCATATCAATCAATGGGTTCGGTGTAGATCTGACGCCGAAAGAACTGCTGCTCTTTATACAGTTGTTCAGAATGCGTCTCAAATACAAATTCGATTTTTGATCACCGTTTTGCAACAACTTTCAAATCAAGACCCATATAGCACTTCAACACCTGCTGGTCAGGAAAATGGTTAGTTTGAAATTTTAAATTTATTCAACGTATTTTGCGTTTAATTTGAGAAAAAAAAATATTAATCATTTTTTTTTAGAAGTTCGACCTAATTTTTCAAGTCATTCTGTCATCTCAACAGAATCAGAATATGAATTAAGAAAAAGACAAATGTACCCTCCTCGAAGGCGTGCACCTTTGTGTAACAAATTTACTACTGCTATGAGTGAACCAGACGATCTTCGAAGACGCAATCCTGACTTATTTGGATCTCGACCGCTAGGACTTAGCCATCCTGGACCACTGTACGAAAAGGCGCTAGCTGCCAGAGCACAACTTCAGGCAGCTTCATCTAATGCAACTACCGCCTCTTCCTCTTCTTCCTCATCGGGCTCTTCTTGCGGCTTCCCAGCATCTCCTCGCTTAAAATCTTCTTGCTCTTCTACTACGGATCTATCCTCAAAATCGCTCTTTGGTGTTTCGGACTGGCCTTTCCCACTTGCACCAGGAAGAGAGAAATCCCTGAAGGAGGACTGGTCATTCGGATCCCTATCAAAAAAAACCAAAAAGGAGGAGCTACCTTGGGCTATTGAGGAAGAACAAGAATTCACAGCCAAGTATCAAAACGCAAATAGTAATATTAATTCTAATACCAACAGTAGTCTAAAATTGCCACCTTCAATAAATTCAAGTTTATCGGCTCTGGAAAAAGCCCAGGCAAGACTCCGGGGAGAAACTTCACTTTTTAATAATAATAGTAAAAACAACAATGATGATAATGACATCAACGATAATAATAAGCCGACTCCCACTTCCTCGATTCAAAAACCCTCCACCGGACATTCACAGTTTGGACAATTTCTTACTCCTGGAGATGGAAATAATACAGACGAGGACCAAAGCGATGCTTCTAATCTAAGCGCCCAAGAAAAACCTCTTACAGGCATTGCCCGAAGACGTAAAAAGTCATCTGCTGCGCGTGCTTTGAAAGATAAAATAGCAGCAGAAACTGTAGATTTTGAACAAATGAATGGTAAGGACTATTTTAGAAAACTAAAAAATAAATATCTAAAAATAACCAAAATTTTCTTTTAAAAAGATGTACAAGGGTGGCTTAAAACACTTCGATTGCACAAATATGGACATGCCTTTGTTGGCTTGGACTGGAAACAAGTCATTCGTATGAGCGATAAAGATATGCTTGACGCAGGCGTTAACACACAGGGAGCAAGAACAAAGCTACTTAAAGTGTTTGAAAATGTTATCAGATATTGTGAAGAAAATGTAAGTATCTTTTTGATGTAGAAAAGCTAATCATTAACAACTTGATATCCGTAGGACATTGAATACTAAATTTATTATTATCCACTTTCCTAAAAAGGATAACTTTGGGCTTGATGAACCTTAAATAATAAATAAAAAATATAAATGATTGTTAAAAAAAATAAACCCCCTTTTTCTTTTTTATACTTTATTACTATTATTTATTACTATTATGTTGGTTAAAGGTCTCTCCATGTTTCTTTTTGGGGCAGCAACAGTGCTCGCCTGTGAAATGGACTGTAGAAAGGGTTTAGCGGGTGATTTTGCCCAAGTATATACACCTGTTATTGAAAATAGTGTCAATGGCTTGGAGTCATCATTAGAGTCATCCATAAAGGCAATCAAGGTTCCAACCATTCTTACAAATGAGGTTTCCAAAGAAGAGATGTACACAAATATAGAAAATGCTGTCAAAAAAAGTTTAAAACAATTCGTTACCTATGCAACAGACTCAAAGTTAGCAGACGGTATCTACCGTGTAATGTTTGCTGAAGAACTTCCATACAAAGGTGACTGTAATAACCCTGCTAGATTAACAAGAAAGATGCCTCCTCAAGGTGAATCATGGACATTAGAAGAATGTAAGTAATATCATATATATATATCATAGGGTATTGACGCCTTTTTTTTTCTTTCTTTCTTTCTTTTCGAAAAGGTTCCAAGATGGACTATCGTTGCGGAAACCCTCCTTCCATCTGTTACTTTTTAGACGATGTTAAGCAGCGTATTATAGGCCGTATTCGTCGCCAGCTTACAGATTATGCTGTTTCGGATAACGGTGAACTAGTGGTGAACTTGATTAGAAATACAAAGAGTGCTATCTATACCTCTTTAGCTGAAAACAGTGCTAGTGCTATCTCAGAAAAATCCGAAGTCCAAGGCTATGTTGATAAGATTGTCAGCTCGGCTGTCCGAACCTTGGATATCTGGATTAACAACGATGTACATAAATTATGTGATACACCTGATCAAGATTATATTTGTAATAGCTGGGATGATGAAATCAAGCTTAGTATCTTGAAGTGGCCTTAGATTATTTATACATTATGTTGCATATATTACATAAAATAAAAAAAAGCTGTATATTTATTTTTTCATTTACTTATTTTTATATTACTGCTTTTTTCGTATGCAAAGCCCCCATCCATCACATTCGTCTTTACATGAACTCCAATAAATACTATTCATCTTTGAGTCATCTATTTATTTTAATCGTTACAAAGTCAATTCTGCAAGACGAGCATACAAATTCAAAGAATTGAAGGATAGCTCAATGAATAATGGTTTAATCAAGAGGTATCGATAACACTATGTTCTATGGGTGAATTAAATATTTTAATTAAACCTCCTTATAATGAATATTTTATAAAGTAAACATTTATGTCAAAGGCTTAAAAACCACCATGTGCCATTTGTATCGATCTATCGTTTATTTCAAATGAGCATTTTATGGCATCATTACTCACCATTGAGAGATATAAAAAGAACATATAAAGTTTGAATCCATTAAATCAGAGTATGAGAGAAAAATTCAAGCGATTCAATAAAAGGGATATTGACACGAAATCAGACCACCCTCCCCGTTTATCCAGTGGTCCAGACAAAGACTAAATATACTATATAACATAACTTTATTGATATAGTCATTTACAAGACTAGTAAACACGGAAACAAAAGTGAGAGGGTATGAGTAAATTATTTGCGCAAGAAACCAGACTTATCTCTGGATCCTGCCAAGGCTCGATAAGTCTCGGAAGCATTAGAGGTACGTCTTGTACGATTTGTTGGGAAGCGCAGGTGTGAATCATCAGTAGGACGACTTGGTGGCTAAAGTTTGAAATTAGTTTATATTGTTCAATTAAATGTACTGTTCTTTTATTTATTGTTTTACCTTTGTATCACGACCAAGGTCAACATAATCACCACTTGAGTCGTCTGAGAACTCTTCACAGGCAACCTTTTTTAACTTTGTAATCTGGTAGATCAAGGGCTCGAGCTCTTTGGCCAAATTGTTTACGCTATCTTGCTTTTGCTTTTGGATCTCCTGACATAGATGGTCATGCTCGAATCGTGCAGCGCGTATATCCGATTGTAGCTGAGTTAGTTCATCCCTCATGCTCTTCAATTCTTTTTCTAATGATTTTTTCTCGCTCTGAAGAGTGCCGGTATCGGAAGCACCAGATTTGGACTCTACCTGTTCCAAAGACTCGATAACTAGTCTCTCCAGCATCTCGTACAAAACACCTGTTATCTCGGTCAAATCAGTCTTTACTTTCTCCATGGACTTGTCAAAGAAACCACGAGCATTTGTCTCGTATTGCTGCATGCGTTTTTCTACGTAGGCTCTCTCTTGTTTGGTTTGTTCTTGGATACTATAAATCTCTTCAAGTTGATCTTTGGAAGCACGTATGATTGAGCGGCGTATCACTTCTTCCATATTTGTGGAATCATCGGCGTAGCGTTGCAATACACACAAGGCACGTTTCATAAAGTTTTCAGTGCTCTTAACAAATTGGTAAAACTGTCCGAGTCTGTCATTTTCATCTATAGGAGGCATGTTTTTCATTGGCTGGAATTCTTCCGCCTTACTAGGCAGAGTGCTGATCTGGGACAACCTTTGCTCAGTACCATTAAGTCGTTCGACTATTTCCTCAAGTTGACCAGAAACACTAGGAAAATCTGCCATGGAACTATTTTCAATGCTCTTGGCAATAATTTGAAGGTATTTTTCAGTTACTTTAGCTTGCTTTTCTTGATCCTGCTGGCTTTGGAAGATATCACGCATTGCACTCTCAATAATTTGGCTGATTTCATCCTGTACTTTATGCATATCTCCATTAGGAGGGGAAGGAAGAGGGCGAAAACGACCAACAGACTCTAGTTGTTCCTGGATATCTCTGAACTGTTCCACAAGACTACCCAATTGCTTATCTTGGTTTGAGACGGCATTGAAAAGCTCATTAGGTCGGAGTTTTTCCTCGATTTCGTTTACAAGGCTTCCAGTTGAGGCAGGAGAATGGTAAGACTGTGTTAGTTGCAGATTTTCAATCATTTGTATAACGATATCAAACTTTTCACAGAGAGAAGGTTCCTTTTTAGAGTCACTCTCGTCCTGTGATGTAATACCAACAAGTTCTTCTCTTAGATGATCAAATTCGTTACGCAGGACCTCCATATTTTGGCGCTGGCTGTTCTCATCTGTATGCTTATTCTCTGTCTCGGATGTGAGAAACTTGACAATATCACCTTGAATAGTGGACCACTCGAGTTTTGCTTCTTCAAGTGACTGGCAGAGAGAAGTCACGGTAGACTTTATATCTTGTATAGGCGTGTCGGATTCTTTGACTTTATCGTGAAGTAAGCGAAGACTATATTTTACATCTGACATGGATTCTTTTATATGGTCAGTGTCCACGGAGTTGGTACGGCTACGATAAGTATTTGATGTATTCTTCAAGTCCATTTGTTTCTGGCTATGTTCTAGATCATCGACACGTAAGCGCCATTGACGTACTTCAAGTTCCAACTCTTCAATTCTAGCCTGTTTTTCTTCCAAAAGTGTGGTATCAACGCTGCTTTGTTCAAACTGGGAGCATTTGTTTCTCCATTGATCTGCTTCTTTTTCAATGAGCTCACACCTGGTATCCATCTTTTGCTTCAGTCTTGTCATTTCAAGTTTCAACTCAGACTCACGCTGCTGAATCTCTTGCTGAAATTGTCTCTCCTTTTTCGCGGCGCCATCTTTGAGCATTTCGATCTGTTCTTTAAGTTGAGAGTTTTCCAGATCAAGGTCTTCTGCTACCAATTGTAGATCACGGTTCATCATTTCCGAGGATTGGATACGAGATTGAAGTTGGTTTTGAGTAGCAACAGAAAATTTTCCCATAATTGAAGACAAAGCCTCAACCCAGTCTTTGCGTGAAAGATTGTCATCTGTGGCTAGAATAACGTCGTCCCTATTAACGCGCATGCAAATCTCCCATTTTAACCCCTGCTTAAAATCCTGTGCTCTTGGAGATACTTCCAATACTTCACTCATATCATAGGTATGAAGATGATGAGACAACTAATAGAATAAAAACAAAATCAGGACCAGCTTTGTTCTTAATAATGTTTATATTTAATTTACCTTTTCATCTTTATATAAATAAAGACCACCGGCTTTAACAGCATTACCATGTTTTGCTACAGCATAAACTTGCTTCCATTGGATGGCACCCTTTCTATACAGCCAGCCTTCTCGTACAATCTAAACAATCAATATGACCATAATGAATATCACCTTCTTTTTTTTTGCTTAGTCCATTTCATTTATCTTTCCTACCTTGAACTCTTGTGGTGGATAAAAACCCTGAGGCTGAACGGATATAACAGAACCACCGGAGCCGCGATTAATGCTAGGTGACCTTGCTCTTGTATCTTGAACCACAATACGCTCCTCCTCAATATCTTCATCATCTTCATCGTCATCATACTCTACCATTTGGCCAGGACTTAATTTAGCTCCTCTTTGTGGCTTCAACATAGGATCAGACGTACGTCTATCCATGAAGGAAGAACCAGAGCTACTATGAGAATTGGAACGAGAAACGTTATTATCGTATTGTTGCTGCTGCTGCTGCATGAGCAAATGCTGTTGTAAATTAGCTACATTTTTTCCTGCGGTAGAAATCGGTCTACGATCTGGAGAAGGGCTTATTGAACGTTTTATATCATTGCCATTTGTCCCACTGTGCCTCCACTCGCTATTAAGTGATCTTCTGTTAGAGACTTCCTTTTTATACATACTTGTTGTTGGAATAGAGTAAGAAGATGTGAAGTGGAATAAAGAATGTTTTTATAAATGTTTTTTTTTTTACTTTCATTATTTATAATAAAAAACATTTTTACTTAATTTGGTACATAATAACATTCAACTTTTGTAACAACCGAAAACAAATATTTAAAAATGGCATTTACTTTTAAATTCCGACTACGATTAAAAAGTGGAATTTGAAACAAAGGTTTGCAAAAAGGCTGAAAATACTTTCTAATGGTTTTAGTATTAGGTAAAATAAAATGTATTTAATCAGTTATCTTATAGAATAATTGAAGTGGCACATATTACAAGAGGGGTAAATAATTAAACAAAGAAAAAACAACTAATAGTTTAGGAAATCCAAATTAAACAAAATGAAGTCTTAATGAGAAAGTTGGAGAATACAAAAATATGTATACTACTATGAATAAGATGAGAAAATGCATTACCATTATTAGATTTTATAAAATATAAAAAGCTTCAACAGCTTCTACAGGATGGTCCAAGGTTTTTTTTTTAAAAAAAAAAAGACCTACATAAAAAACACATGAATTGAAAGGCATCCTACTCAAAGTGGGCGCCAAATGTCTTTTATTAGAATATAATAAATATTAGATAATTAAAATTAAATTAAGAATGAGAATGAAAACTCTTCCAGAGAGCTTACAGGTCTTAGAGTACATTATTTCAATTTTGAAAAGTGCGCATGGCAAATAAGTTATTGTGTGGGAAGTCTGTCAGAAGAGGTAGGACAGTTGATCTAAAATGGAGGTATAAGGTTATATTAGTTTGATATTCAATATAAGTTAATGCTTTTTTTTTTTTTTACCTTAAGATCTTTATCAAAGGTATAAACTGATGGCTTGTCAGGACCCTTAAGGAAAAGTTGGTTCCATAAGGACTAGAATTTCATATTAGTATCATTTCAACGTTAGGCTATTTGACCTTGTCTAAAAAAAAGTACCTTGGCAATATACTGATGTCCTTTCAAGCTAGGGTGGAAACAATCAACATTGCTAAAAAGTTATATTAGTACAACATGACTTGCTTAAGTATATAGCTTTAAAGATACCATACCTTAAAGCATCAATAGGGAAAGATAAAATGTCAATGTTCGCTGGACTATACATAACAGCGAATGTTCCATTGTTAGATCCTTTGTACTTGTTTGCAATGGCCTGAAGTTGCTTATTGTAGCCTATTTAAATGTATTTATTTAGAATATTGACATTTTTCTTGTTACTGGCATTCCTTACCATCAGAGTAACTGTCCATCTTAGCCATGTTCTCCTTAGAACTGAAGCATGAACATTCAAATTCGTTCACAGTACCATTAAGAAGTTCACAGTAATCAGTTCTACCGTCAGTCAAAGGTTTGACTTGAGAAACCTTAAATTTGCCAACTAGTGATTAGAAAGAGGAAAGTTAAGTATACACGGAAGCCATTCATATAACTAACAATATCTTACACAAACTAACGTAAGTCTTGGGAATTTCCTGTTTGATGCGCTCAATAGCAGCCTCGACATATTCACCATATTTCTGAGGAGTGACATCATCATCAAAAATACCACCACAAGAAGCACACTGATCATTACCTAGGATCAAAGTTTATATTAAATTTAAAATTAATATGGGAATCAACTTATACTTACTTCCGATTTGGATAGTAATCATTTTCCAATCATCTTCAAAGTTAGTTCCAGCGCCAAAATTTTTCATACCTTTGTGTAAAGTAAAAAAAAATTGATTAGTAAAAATTTAAATTGAGAAATTATAAGTGTATTTTCACAAGAATATATAAATACTCACGATGGATGAGATAATCAATCTGTAGGTCAAGATTCATGGCTAAAGAACCGCTTTGAGCACCATTAAGATTGTCTCTCTGGGGACGATCTAAAAAAGAAAAAAAGAACATTAGTAAGACCTTATTCTCTTGGTTATTAGGTATGGCTTAAAATACAAACAGGCAGTCAATGGGAAGCCACACAATGCACCATAACATAAAGATGCTATATTCATAATAGTATTAAAAACAATTATCAATACAGTAAGTTATTTAGAACTATTATTCAAATATTTTGCAGTACCTGCATGACTCAGGACTGATCCACCTCTAATAAGAGGATTGAATTTTTTAGCAAAATTAGGAATTGTGACAGCGCCAGAGTCGGCGCCAACAGCGTAACTGTTGCCACGGAATTCAGTTGCGGTAGAAGTGTTTAAAATACCAGTGATATTGTAGTCAACACCCATCATTGCAAAGCCTGCCATAATACTAACTCCATATTAGATTCATTGTTATGGGTATTCTAAGCATCATTAGTTACCTATCACCAAGACCGGCAATCATTCCAAAATCGTCAATTCGTAAATCATTGACATCTTTAGCAGGCGTCTTACGAGGAGTCAAGTTGGGACAATCATCAATAGATGCTACTGAAGTGGCAAATGCGCTACCAATTAAAGAGAGGGATAAGACAATGGCCGAGTTGATATGAACCATCCTAGTACTAAAAGAATGTGTGGATATTTGGCACCAAATGTGGTGTAGTTAAATGACTATGTGTGGGTGTCGTTGATTTTTAAGAAGAGAATTTTGTTTTATTAAATCGCTTTATATACAATTTAAAAAATAGTAAAACGTTACATGGTGTACTATGGAAAAATAGTAGGGCCATTTTGTTAGCTGAAAGAATAGCCACCATGTATAAAGCATGCCAACTGTTGAAGGCATAGGTCAAGTATTTGTTTATGTTGGATTCAAACATACCCAGACACTTAACTCCAAGTATATTCAAATAAATCACAAAATAGTTTCACAGTACTCATTGTATAACTTTTTGGTCCGTGAGTTCTCACCATAAAGATTTTAGCTACTTAAACTTCATTAATTTGTACCACCGCCTAAGTTTCCTAGGTAACGCATTACTATCAGATCCTCTTGATGCATGGACTGTAACACAAAAAATGGAATAAAATCGCAATGCTTTGAAGCTTGGTGTTATCGGATGAAAAGGAGTTCGTAAGGCATAAGCAGTTCAGAGTTAACATTTATACTAACGAAAAATAACAGGTGGAGTATCATATAAAATATATTAATTTTTTTCAGTAAATATAATAAGAAACTAAATATGTAAAAAGTTATACTTAATCATGTTTAATAATTGTTTATGCACTGAGTAAACACGAATATTTATATAAGGAAATATTTGAAAAGGTAAAGCTTTAACGAGTGATAAAAAGAAGAGATTTTTAATTTTAAAACGCTATTCCAACATTTCTCCCAAAAAGTAACTACTTTCCTTTAAGTACAGTCAAAGACATTTGATTTTGAGCACATAGCCTAAATTATAACACAGTACTTTTTATAAGTATTATTATTAAACCACGTATTTACTAAACAGTAATGTGTTTTCTTCACTTGATAAATGAAATGCAATCTTGAAATATTGGTATAAATAAGATCTTGTAATAGAGAAATGACAGAATTTGGAATAGTTCAGTTAATTTTTTGTAATACAAACAAGAACTTGAAATTTTCTGAGTGAGTTAGATCAGCATAGATCAAAAAGTAGGGTTAATATAAGTACATGTTCCAGTAGCATGAAGTGCGGGAAAAAAAATGACAATGGGTATTTTTTAGAATATACGAGAGTATAGGATGATTTTACTATTACTTATAAAAAGTAATGCCTCAATCTAAAGTAGATTTCTGCCAATGAACGCATGTATTACAAACATATATTAAACGTTTGGTCAAGCATCGTCAAGATACACAGCCAAATGAAATATTTCTTCTATACTTTTTTTAATATATTGAACCTAATTATTTGAAACCAGCAAAATTTTGAATGGGTTGATTTTTGAGATTTATACGTTTTAAAGAACACATTAAGATAGACATATACACTACTGTAGTAAAGAAATACACATATGTTCTAGAATAAATCGGTTATCAATGTGGCACACTAATTTTATATTGACATGTCAGATAATAATACATTATACAATGCGCATATATGCAGCTGTAAAAAACAGAAGCATATGATAATACTGTCCATCAGCACGAGAATTTCAGCAATTTGAATCTAACGATACAAAAATATTTGAATTTGTATAAATGATTGCTGAAAATGTAAGTGGCATGGAGGTTTTATCCAATTGACCATCATGGGAATTTCAGAAGTAAAAAATCTGTTGCACTTCATAGCCCTTCTTTGATATGTCGCTAAATATTATTTTTTGTTACTCTTGTGCATAGCTATATTCGGTGCTTTGTGACCGCTAGTACATTTAAGACAACAAACGTAAACATTAATCAGCCCATTCTATGTTTTGTCACATACGCTTATCACTAGAGGAAAATAACATATGAAAAGAAGGTTCTATTTCTTTTTCTTTCTCATAAATCAATCCTAGCATTATAGCCAGTTGAGTTTCAAGAAAAATACCATTAAGAAAAGAACAAGTAAATTTGATAATATCAGAGTTTCAAACTCTAATTAAAAAGTAGATTTTATATTTTATTTTACAAAGAGAAAGTGAAGCTATCAAAGCCATAATAAAAACTAAATACAACATATAACTGTCAAAGCTATACAAAAATTACTTTTCAAAAACAATACTAATTTAAATAGGGGTCCAAGTGATTTCACCAACACCTAGATCTTCATCACCAACAACCTCAGCAAAGACAGCAGGAGTGAGATCGAGAGAACCATGACCGCACTCCGGACAGGCGTCTGTGATAGTAGCAGTTGTAGTACCAGAAGGACCAGTGATCTCAATTTGTTGACCACACCAATCGCTAATACCATCTAAATCACCATATTGTACGGCATTCAATGCAACGATAGGGGAGTCATTGTCAGCTTCAGGTCCACAGGCACCAGTGGATCCACCTTCGGTAGCAGGATGGAAGAATGTAGCAGTACCAGTATAGGTATCGGCACGTTTGACAATGACCTTGTTGGAAAGATCAGTTTCTTGAATGGGAGCAGCGGAGGTAAAACCGGCAATGGTAAGGGCAATAACGGTGAAGAAAGAAAGACGAGCCATATTGAAATTGAATAGAGTGATAATAGTTAATAAACGACCAGCGTTAGAAAGGTTAATAGATTAATTGATAGTGATTTGAAAAAAAAAAAGAATTGCTGAAGATATGTAGTATTTATAATAAAACTTCTTCAATATCCGCCATCGGGATACATAAAGTACAATAGCTGTCAGCTATGGAGTCTTCTACAAAATCAACGATTCGCTAAGGACTGAGATCAAATAAATGTTTTCTATTTCTTCAGGTACCGTAGACGGGAATTTATTCGGTGTTGATTTCTTTAATTCGTGGGATCTGAAGCACGGCTCCATAGAATGCTCTTTTGAATGGACTCTTTTCCCACGTTGACTAGAATACCAAATATTTTGACATTTTCCAGGGGTCTACTAAAAGGTATTCTAGAATTGTAGCAATCATTGGGCTTCATTGATGAAAAAATCACAGCAACGCTTTTAAGATCTAGTATTCTGCTCCTGAGTATAAGCAATTGATGATTTTGTTCACTCACAAGTGGCATATCACTTCAAAATTTTCGTATCTCTCTTGGTAGTTTATTTAAGTCATTGTAAAATATTACATACCATTGGTTTTTTTTTTTTTGAAGCACTTATTGTTAAATAAATTGTATTACGCTAATCCCAAGATAAAATGTAAAAACACAACATTGCATTGGTTCATACTTCAAACTGTCAATTCCGCTGTTGTTTTTTTTTAAATAAAAAAAAAAAAGAAAAGAATACATGAATGAATGAATGAAACTCATTCGTAAAATGACATAGGAATGGAACAACCACAGTTAGAAAAAAATAAAAATAAAAAACCACAATATGGTTCATATAATGGTTAAAAGATGAATTAATCACCTATTCCAACGAATATGCATTATTTAAGTACTGTAAATACTTATATATTTTCATTTATAGGGAAACACCGAATTCTGATACTTCTTTTCATAAATTATATATTTCTTATTTAGCTTATAGATCTACATCTCCCAAATCTAGACAAAAATTCCTATTAATTTAGAAACTAAGTCGTAAAAAGGAATAATTAAACTAAATTCGTTTAAATTCTGTAGAAGACACATTGAAGTTATAACAGCGATTGTTAAGAGTTAAAAAAAAATAACAAAAGACTCTTATAACACTGGCTATCATTGTGAGTAGGCATTTGGAAATAAAATACCATATTTGTATTATTTTAAGATCAATGCGTAGTTGAAAAGTGCATAAAAAGGACTTCAAGGGTTGCCTAAGCATAAAAAACAAGTTTCTCTCTCTATAATAATCGTATGATTCTATAAGAAAACAAATGGTTATCTAATTGGGTCAGGTTTTTCGATATTTTTTTAAAACAGAACAAATTGGCGGTGAATATCGACAAGGAAGCTTAGCAGTTTGTTATGCTACAAAATCCAGTGCCAAATTCTATATTAGGAATGCACCCAGTATTTTGAGACTTTCTTTGATTCTTTATGATATATATATAAAATAGTTTAACTCCCATATCAATAAAACTCAGCTATTTACCTAAAATTTTGACATCTCTTTCTGACCACGAAATGGAAAACAAAGGTATGAGAATAAAACATAATGCTTGATTAAAGGCAATAGATGCGAAATTATATGAAAATATAAATTAGAATAATATAAGTTTAAATAGTTGATGCTTGATAAAAAGAAGAATACGATATATTTCATGGTAAGCTTATTTTTTTATTTTATTTTTTAGATTGGAACCCAATTTAAAACGCAGGAATGAAAAGGTACTTTTCAAATATAAGAGAATCCAGATTACGTATTGAGAAACCAGGAGTTCGGATCAGATTTTTCTCTTTAGTAGCAGTACTTCTTTACATTTTAATTATCATGACGATTATAGCTTTGAAAAAAAAATCACATTGTAAATTGATGTTAAAAGCATAAATACCATATGATCTAATAACTAATCGGTAATCAACTATGTTCATTTCTTAATGGCATAGTTTTTGATAAATAAAAAATAAAATCTAATGTCTCTTTTTTCTCCAAAGTAAAACATATATTTTAACCCATTTTGTAGTCCCGAAGTAAAGTTGGTAAGAAAGAAAACTATATGCCGTTAAAAGGCGGTATATTTAAAAACGTTAGGAAATAAAATAAGAATTATCGAACACAACAATAATGACCGGACCGAATCCAATATTAACTGGATTCGAACGCAAATAATCCAGCTATTGTTGAAATGGCCCTTGATTGAATAAATATCTATATATTTAAATCGTAAGGAAATGAAGATACACAATAGTTTTATGGTTTTTTTATACATATAAATAAAGTTGATACAAATGTCGGATCGAAAGGGAGTTCGAATGGGAGATCAAATGCTAAGCAAATCTGTTTATGGAAAAGAAAAAAATTACAAACATCTATGATGGGGTCCACAGCGACCTTTTTTTTTTTAAGATAAACCCTAGGCCATTTTTTTATTAAAGGATGTCAAACATTTTGAATAATTTTACAGTAAATATAAAAGTATGGAGATAGAATAAACCAAAATATATTTGATTTATACGCATTTATAAACGTTAAAATAAACAAAATGAAAACTCTAATTTAAATATTGATTTCATGTCACTATTTGAACATTGAATTGATTTATACAAGATAGCATTTTACCATTATGGAAAATCTTGATTTTTTAGTTTGGATCTCT
>VCJE01001358.1:13771-24113 GCA_024140265.1 Backusella liffmaniae | reverse complement strand
TGGGTGTGTTTTTTTTTAAAAAAAAAAAAAAATAACAAGAATAGATGAAGTACTGTCAAGAGAGAATTTTTTTTTCAAGGGTACAGTTTCTTTGAATCTGCATTTGTTGTAGCACATCTGCACAAAGTCAATACATTTTATTATATAATCAAAATTTTAATATTCAATAGTGAAATTGTACCCATAAAAATATAAGTTTAGGGATTACATTAGAATTCCATATACGCTAAGTATCCTCTTTTTCATTTTTTCAAAAGAAAAAGAAAATGTTAAGTCTGTCCGAGATTATCTTAAATCAATTTATTTCCCAATTTTTATTGCTAATTAGTATCAATAGATATCAAAAATATGTTTATATTTCCATTGCATTTGATTTTCACTCTTTATCATGGATATTAGTCAGTCTATCATTTTGTAGTTTCATCTTAAGATGGTAATAGTAACAGAAGTAATTTACTATTATTTCCTTTCTAATATGTAACTAAACCGACTTTGATACTCGATCATCATTTGATGCTTTTCTTTTATATCCCAGAGAGCTGCGTCGTTTGTGCTGCCAATATACCTTACAATTTTTATTAATTTAATATTAATTTTAAAATTTTAAACATTAATCAAAACGCTATTTAGCAATTTATTTTTTTATTTTTTATTACTACTATTTGATAAAGCAATAGACGCTGCAATACCTTGCTAAATGATCATACACACACTTTACCCCTGATATTTCATAATGATACTATGATGCAATATTGCGCTATTCTAGGTAAAGGTACTTGTGTGTGTGTGTGTGTGTTTTTCTTCGGGTCCTTGCTCCTGGGAAAAACCTTTAATGGATCAGACTCTCGGTTACTTTCCCCGGTAAAGTAAGTAAAAATACATTGGAGAGTTTTATAGTTGTGAGCTTTCATTAATATATCCCAAATCAATATATTTTCTTTTGTTTTGAATAAATTATATAATAAAATGATATTATTTCCTTCCTTATTGCTATACTCTTAGAAATAATACTAATTTTGAATTCTAGAAAGAGAGACATTTCTCAATATTTTTTTTCCCTTCAATCTTTCATTTCTTAGTAAAAGGAATGTCAATGAGGCTGTGTGAAATATACCTAAAAATAAACGTTTAAAATTGGAAATCATCATGCATTCGATTGGCACAAAGTGTAATTTTAATATCAGTAGTGTTAATGGTTACTAAGTTTTTGTTTCTCTTGTGATATTGACCATGAATAGTAATTAAGTTAATAAAAAGTAGGTGTGCCTTTTATCAACAGATAGGAATACTTAATTTAGCAAAAAATGAGACAGTATGACATTGGAAAAAGTAAAAAGTAAAAAGTCATATAATTAACGGGATAAATCACAAAAACAGAGATAGAAAGAAAAAAAAACATATAAATAGGCTTTATAAAGAGCCTTTTTCTTTTTCGAACAATTCATTTTTATTTAATAAAAATCTATTGAAATCAAGATGCAGTTTCAAAAAGTTATTCTCATGCTCTTGGCATTCGTCGTAATGTCTACTCAAGCTTTGACGGTAATCAAATACTGGAAATACTCTGGTGGTAACTGCTACTACAAATCTATTGAAGATCAACTCTATGCAATGAATGACTGGTGCATTAATTTCAAGAGCGCTATGCATGCTAGCTGTACTGGTGACTGTCGAGCAATCCCTCCTGTTATCAAGTGTCCCTTATCCAAGATTAGCAATGGCAAATGCGCTGGTCACTACTGGTCCACTGGCTAAATATCTCTATTGTATATTTTCAATTTGAAAGCCCAGTTCAGAGCTATTCTAATATTTGAAATGCTAGGATTGTTTAAATAATAAAACTCTCACACATTAAAAATGTGCTTTAAATCAACAACCACACTTCAAATCATCATATTAGTTTTATTAATTTTTTCTTTTTTTTACTAAGCAAAATCAAAAATGTTTAATTTTCATCTTAAACTTTAAATTAAAAAGGTGACAGATCAGAAAATTAAAGTAAATCATAATTTGAAAAATAAAAATACTTGCTTAAATACACACCGTGCGTACTATTATTACTACTAGAACTTTTGAGATAAAATATAAAGAGCAAGATGTAGTAATTAGTTTGACAATAAAAAGGTGTTGTATATTTGTTTTTCATTTTTTCCTCAGTTGTTACAGAAAATCATAACAATAGTAATTTTTATTTGTGCTGCATGGTATCCATGGTAATAATGACCACATTTATTGTCCCATTAGGTTACTTGATCTTGTCATACACGAGCTATACACTGAGATTAGCGCAATAATATTATTTTGTTTTTCAGAGAGAGGCTTGATCGATTTGTGAGCTTCTTTTTATTTTTTGATCTAGCTTTATGAATTTAACCGTGTGTCCTTCCAAAAACGAAAGTAGAGTAAATAGCCAGGTTAGTTGTTATTGGTTTAAAGTATATTATTATGTATTATATAATACATACAGATTTAGTCAACTGAGTCACTTGTGTATAGACAATCAGCAAGTGCGACCTTTGTGCCTTGCAAACAATTTACTTTGGTGGTTAAGAGTTATATATGTAAAGTATTCTACCGAGAGGATTTTTTTAGGAGAAATAAAATGTTGAGAAAGACTGCATTATTTAGTACGTTTTTGTCATGGTCATGGTCTCAAAGTATGAAGGGCTGTATATATAATTTTGGTAAAGCTATAATATTTAGCGCCAGTTATAGCATTCATGAGTCGCTCAAGGCTTTGGTAACATTCTTTATAAAGCTTAGAGCATTAAATTGAACAAGCCCAGTCTAACGGGAAGCTTTTAAAACGTTACTCAGCATAATATCTCGTGGCGGAGTAAGTATTCATTTGTAGTAGTTTAATAAAACCTTTAAATCTATCCGATCATAGTTTTTTATATGACCCCTTATAGACTACAGGTGTTTGGTCATTAGACATAACCGATGTAGTTTGTTCGTTGGGGAAGAAATAGTCAATGCTTTGGGAGTGAAATAAAACACTAGTCTAGTGGTAACTACAACAGATCGGTAAGACATTCTGGAAACTCCATGTGAACTAAAATGGGCTTTCCTTTCGTTTTACCATTCGCAATGGTCGGAATAATAGTCACATAGAGTAAAAGAGACAGTAAAAAAAAAAAAGGAAATTGGCGTATCCTTCCGTTTTAATCTTTAGATATTAGATTATTTTAATAATGTCAGTCATTCTGATACTAAAAACACTATTTCGATATACGTTTAATTTCTTTTAATGATAAATTCCACAGAACTCGACAAAAAACAATTGATACGATGTTAGTACAAGATATTGTTTTGAATGCAAGACAAGAGATGGAATTCCTTTGTGTTTCCCACTAATTAACGGATCCAGTAGCTGTTGTACAGTGCGACAATGTGACAAAAGGATTTTGTGGTAGATCAGGTAGTTCATGAAGAATAACACATTTTGCAACAATATAAACCTGTTAATATAGCACTTAGGTAGATTTCAAGTTGAGTAGTATATATATAATTGCTATAGATTATGCTTCCTCTTGTCGGTGTAGATCACCCCTTAGAAAACCCAATTTAACTTGGTTAAATTGGTATGTATTACCAGCCGAAACGTATATGATTTGAAGACCAAAATTACCTAATCTCAGCCACAGTCCTTAAAGAATGTAAATTTGGTACATAATGCTTGTCTAAAGTTAGACCCTAAAGCGTATATGATATTAAACATGGTAAATGCATGCCATTTCCCATAAACAACACAAGAAAAAAAGATGTCCTCAACTGAAATATATTTACATTTTATTATTCATAAAATAAAGGACAGAGAAATATAATAAAAACAAGTGTTTGAACAGTCCTCTCCTTCTATTTATGTTCTATAGCAAACACAACCGAATCCGTTCCTTTTATGTGAATATGTTGTGTGCGTATGAGTGTATATTGTGCCTGTGTATTGTCTTAAAAGCCCTTTGTGATCAACCATTCCTTTACTTCGTTGACGTGGTGACCCTTGATGACGACATGTTGAGTTTTAGGGTTGACATGAGCAACTGCCTCAGGAAAATCGGTAGAAATGTCCTTTAATAAAGCTAAAGAATCGCCCTGAACTCTGCGAATGATGGTCAAAAAACGAGTTCTTCCATTCTTGAATTCAGAATAGACAGGTAAACCCTTATTGGATGTTCGTGACACAGAATAGGCAGGTGTGGAGTAGAAGCGCTTTGTGTTTTGAAGTGCTGCTTGGGTGATGGAGCGAAACATGATGAAGGATCTGTTTTTTAAGCGATTAGTCTTTACTCTTCCTAAGCTTTATGTAAGAAACTTACACCACAAGAAAATAATCTGTCAGCAGGGCTATGTTTTGCCAGCCTTGCAAATTTTAGATTTTATTTTAAAAAAAAGGGCCAAAAAAAAGCAGTCTCTCCGCACTATGTAGATAGGATTTGACCAATAAAAAGGCATTGAATGGAAGTGCTTACTACTTGCAAAGTATAGACAGTTGTTACATATAAATGATGATGATGGAAGTACCATTTGAAAAGACAGTCGAAATATTCTATACAAGAGATGCTATTAGCACTTGAATATTGCTTTGGACAAACAAAGGGATATACTCAAAAGAGTACAGCAATACTATAACAGAATTATCGATGCTAAAGTATCCTGAATAAAGCATTTTGTTCCCGTGACCGCTATTCTGTTCAAGTTTTATTTTATTTTTGTTATTTTCATTGAATAAAGATCGCGACCTTCTTCTTGAGCTACACTTTCAGATCGTTTTGACTTTGAAGCATGGGCAGCAATAGCAACATACTAACTAAAAAAGATGACTTTGACTCTATTTCAGAGGTAAATAAGCACTGTTTTATTTTCTAAACGAGCTGAAACCAATATTTTGTATTCTGTGTGTAGGGCTGCTTCTTGGTTATGCCTGGAAAGAAAAGACAGTCAACGTCAGCGCAATCTGACAAGATAAAGAGAAACAAGTCAATGAGTGAGTTATTCATGTCAAACTCTACTCGATGGTTATGCTTAACTCTATTTATAAATATATAGATATGAAAATGTCTCATAGAGGAGAAGAAGATAGCAAAAAGATACCTCATAGCGGCTTTCAACAGTTATTTCACGGACGAGAACCTATCGAATGTTTATTAGAGAGAAAGAGCGCATATGAAACAGAATGGAAAAGAACAAATAAGATTATCAATGTAAATACATCGAGCAAGTAGCTAGAGAAAACGGTTCCAGTATTTATTGATGATGAAAATGATAGGATATATTGATGGACATGAATAAAAATGTATTGTCGAATTTGGTCCAATTTGTTACGAGTTCTCAAGACGAGAATAAAGGGTGAGTGGGTATATTATCGCTATAATGGTCATCATGGTTGATGCTAATACAAATGACATTACAGTATGGTTATATTACCTTATCATGAAATACCAACAGCCTTAGTTTTCGCCGGTAAGTAAAAGGGATACTAAATATGTAATTACAACTAACAAGGCAAATATTAGGTATCAATACACCTGATCACGACACACAATTTGCACATATATCAACTCATTTACGCAGAATACCATCAGATAACAACAAGCACGAGATAAATCATGTCGCATTATTACACTCAAAGGACTGTACAACACTAAAAAATATGATGAAGATGATGATTGAAATGTTTATATCTTCAGAGAAAAAGGGCGGTGACGCAGAAGAAATAGCCGAGTCAAGTGAAAATGAGGAAGATGAGGATGAGAATGACGAAGAGATTATAAGAGTAACTGAAGTAAGCGCTGGTTTACAGATATACTGAAACGCTGTCATTAACATGTACACACGCAAAATAGAAATCAGCAGTAACATATAAATTAGGAGTTAAAACAGCAAAATCAAGTCAATTATTAAATTACGATATGAGATTACTGGAAAGATGGTATAGAAAGCACTCGCATGAAAATAAACAAGACCAAAAGTCAAAACTTGTTATTATTCTCCAAGACTTTGAATCATTTGAACCAGCCGTACTTCAGGATTTCTTTACGATTTGCAGCGATTATCGATCTCGCCTACCTATTGTGTGTATCATTGGTATTGCAACTTCAGCTGAAATTTTACATCAATCACTTAGTAAAGCAATCATTGGGTTGCTGAGAATTGAAAAGTTTAACTTGGAACAAAGCGAAATTTGGTTTAACAGAGTGTTGGAAAAGGTAATGGGATAAATAGAGGGAAATGTCATTGATTTATGTATTTATGTATTATTATAAAATTAGCTATTTTTGGATCCAAATGAACACTTGAAATTTAGTGCTCGTCCTTATAAATTTCTGTTGGATCACTTTTATCTTTACGATTTCTCAATGGGTAAAGCAACAGCTAGTTTGAAGGTGAGTGTCTTTTCCGACTGTTTTGTTTATATCCAGAGATAATTGATTTTATTCATAAAAAAAAGTATGCCATCATGCATCACTTTTATGGTAATCCATTATCGATATTTTTTAGTCTTCTTGGTCTTGATCAAGCTAGTATGGCTGAAAAATTAAAAGAATGGAACAATAATGGATTTTTTGTGGAAGACCACGCCACTGGTATTCGTATGCTTCGGTCATTCAGAGAATACATTGAATCATTAGTAGAAGAGGAACCTTCAAAGGCACTTAGGCTATTAGAGGATGATGTATTTCTCATCACCGAGGTTGTTCCTGAGCTTTTATGTGATATTACCAGGTATCAACAGGAATTCAAACTTGGCATTCATCTACTTGAGCTACTACAATGTCAATTCCCAAAAATACCAGGCATGAACAAGTCAAAGCGTGTCCTGTTTCTTGAAGCACTTGAGGCACACGAAGGAGACCAGGCCCAGAGCAGATTGGTCAAGCTGATTACCAATCTCTTGAGAAAGATCAAAGCTGAACATATCAGTAAACTGCTAGCGGATATGCACAAGCTTGTCAATCAAGAGGAATACAAAGTTGTAAATGAAGAGCTGCTACATAGTTTGACACAGTGGCAAGAGCGATGTGACCATCATCTAAAGGCAGATGCTGAGTACCTTGCAAAGATGGCGAAGAGAGAAAAGCGACTGGAAGGTATTACACTACCAGGAATATCGACTGAAAGACGACATACGGAGACTGCCAAGAAATCTGAAATTGAATCAGTTGAACTTTTAAAAGAAAGAGGCAATGAAATCTCCAAACTAGCTATCGATATTGCTGATTCATGTAATGAAAATCTCTGGTAAGAAAAAAAAAACATAGTGCGCCACATGATGTGTAATCTTATTCGCTCACTTTTTAAAACTACAGTTATTTTTTAAGATCCTTTAAAGAATTACCATTATATGAAGTGGTATATTACACAAACGTCCAACTTCATGAAAAGGTAAGTAAGTTAAATATCATGTTATTACTCTATGCTAAAAGAATTGCAATCTAGTCATTTGCGGCACAACCACGAGCATCTGTTCAAACAGCCCTAACACAACCTGGGCATTATATTGGGTGTATGTGCTGTGATAACGATGATGGTGGTGAACTATTACCCACAGAGCAAGATAGCTGTATTTTGTACAAGTTATATTTGGAGTGCGGAAGAATGATCAACTTATATGACTGGTTTGTCGCTTTTGGCTGTATTTTAGAAAGAGATGTACCCAAAAATCAGAAGCTTGAAGAAAATGAAGTACAGTAAGTATTTTTGACATCGAAAAGGTGAACTTATAATAACTTCTCCACTCGCTAGGGCAAGGTTTATACGTTCTGTTGCAGAACTACAGTTTTTAGGATTTATTAAGCCAACTCAGAGAAAGACGGATCATGTTCAGAGATTAACCTGGTCAAACATTTAAATTGTCTTAAAATGGTGATATTACTGTGTTGGCTAGGCGAACAAATCATGGCTTCACTTTATTATAGTAAACGTATTTAGGTCATGCGTCCCTATTTCCATTAATGATCTCAAATCCAATTCTTCATCATGATTTCTGTAGAAATGAATTATATTATTTGTATCAAGTGTATTGTTTTTATCTGGGATAAAGAACTATCTCTAATCGCTCTCTTAATTAAAGAAAATTTCTGAATTGTATTTTCTGAGAGATATAACCATAAGCTAATCTTAAACTCAATATATATATAAATTGAGACATGGAAACGTTTCACTGATCGACTAAGATGCTATTTTTAAAAAAAAAAAAATATGCTTTTTAATAACCAGGGTAAAGGAAGCAACATTGATATTTTTAAGGCATGGTATATTGCTATAAAAAAAATGCATAGGAAAATACAAAAATAGTGTATCAAAGCACTTTTATAGGAACAGACCCAGATGGTAAGTTTCTGGAATCATACTAAATAACAAATATGCGTGTATGTGCCTTTAGATTATTATCGTGATTTTTTTTTTATGAATTGATAAGCTTAGGAGATTGACAAGTAATCCAAAAGAAACCTAAAACAGAAATGTGATGTTGTTTACTTTAATTAGGTTATACACACAGTTGCTTTTCTGGGAGGATCATACTTATTGCTGTATCTAATAAAATATGTACGCGTGTACTTACTATTTTAAATATACTGGCACCATTTTGCCAATAATAAGCTCATATCATGCTGGTGAATCATACGGATTGGTAAGTGAAGGGATTTCAAATGATTGCGTCGATAGGAAAATAATCTTTGAGCAATAACCTATTAATAACAAAATAAACTTATCGATTTCCAAGTTCGAACATTCAGTTTAGTGGGCTTGATTGTGGGATGGTTCTGGCTATAGATTGTATTTTGGTGCCTTCATTCTGAAACAAATCTTCAGACTCAACAATTTATGTCTCAAGGTGGTTATAGCGATGCTCAGCTTCATGCTGTAATAGGGGTAGTATACTAAAGAAAATTTGTGAACAGATAGGAGCATAGGGAACTAAAACTGGAATAAGAGTAAATTGAAAAGTACCTAGACAATGTTAAGTATTGCCACTATACGCTTTCCTGAGCTTCTAGTTTTTCCCTTTTTTTCCCTCATTCTTATCAAGGGTCCTGCTTAAATCAGAGATTTGGCGTTATATCATTTACCAAGGTATTCCCATATCTAATTCCAAGTCAATATAGTACGGTATTCTAGCAAAGGAATGCATTATAGGAAATGTAGCAAATAGCGAAACTACTCCCCTGACATTTGCTGAATAATAACAAAAATATCTTATAGATATTTAATGTAATTTGGTCTTGGCTTTTATACAGAAGAATGTTATTTTTTTTCTATTTCAACAAGAAAGCTGGTATCTGTATCCTTTCTTTTTATATATATATTTATCATGTATCATTTTTAAGAGAAGGAAAAAATAGTGATCCTTTGTAATATTTCACATCTATATAAGACAATCTAGATTATCTTGTCTAGATCACGCCATCGCCTTCCTATCTGTGCTTCATTTTATCAGGTAATGTATCGAGTTACTCCTAGAGATCACTCTTAAAGCGTATATACAACATCACTTAATACCCATGTGAGCTTATATCTTAATGCATAAAAAAAACTAGAGTTGATTTTGAAGCACTTGAGTCGCACAAAAAGTTATCAAGTAAGAAAAAAAAAAAAACTCGGATATAACACCAACACTTTAAGAGTAACTACTTTGAGTATATTGAAAGTTGGTATCATATTTGTGCATATTTATTGGTCAAGGAGAGTACCGGCGTATGAACAAGAGGTTCCTAGATAAAGCTAGGCATTTACAAAGATGAGGAATATCATCTATCTGGAGTAAAACATAATCCATTGTACTACTGGAGAGAGATTATCGGAAAGACGAGGTAGCGGCAAAAAGATTTGAAAGTGAATCAAGTGGACTTTTTAACACAAATAGGGTTCTGGGATCTCTAAAATCACAGTTCATTTTACTAATCCATGTGACGAAAATTTTTGGTAAAAAGAATACGCGTAATAATATATCTTGAGAATATTATGTTGTGTAATCTTGTTTGCTCGAGATATGAAGTTTTATAATTTAATATAGAAAATATTCCAAGATCATTTATGGTGCAACCATTGTATTACAAAATGTCAAATTCATAAAAAAAGCTTATTATGGCAGCTGGTAACACTCCGATTGAAATCATACCAGCGCAACCACGAGCATGCTTTAAAAGCTTCCCTGACGCAACCTCAACATTAGATCATCCGTTCATAGTATTACAATCAATACAGCACAATATTGTGGATCAAAATACATGGTATTGATATGTGAAATTAGTATAATGCTTTTAATTGTATTTTATAAAGGGAAATGTGTAAGGGTGAAGCGTGAAGTTACGTGATTTTTAAATCGAATTGAAACTGA
>VCJE01001358.1:0-13756 GCA_024140265.1 Backusella liffmaniae | reverse complement strand
TTTTTTTTTTTTTTTTTTTTTTTTTTTACAGATTATCAAGCCAACTCAGTGTAAAATAGATTCTATTATCAGATGAGTTTAGTTAAACATTTGACCATCAAGGTAATTATAAAAGGCATAAATAGCGCAGAGCATATTATTGGCTTATATTTATATTGACAAAATTGGTAAAATATAAAGGAGATAACAAGAGTGACAATGACAAATACAATTGTTGCTACATTACTTTAGAATCTCTACTTATAAAATAAAGTTTATTCATCTATTCTATTGCTTTCTATTTTATTTATATTATAATTGCTATTAAACGCAAAATGACAGTAGTATAATGGTATATCTATCTTTAATATATCACACCATCGGCAACGTATTAAACGTCCGATTTTGATCACCAGCATTTACAAACAACGACAACATGGGCAACAGCAAAAAAGAGCAGATGATTAAGATTTATCCTCGTAAATATATTCTATATATTTTTTTTTAAAAAAAAGAAAGGCTAGTAGTAGATGGATCTAGTTAAATGAATTGGTATCTTCATTGTGCTTTCAATCTCCTTTGCATAATCCCATAAGAAAAAGTCGAGCAGGATGGCATTTACAGCATATTCTGGGTCAAGTTGCTTTATCCTCTGAAGAAGCTGTTCAACTACCCAGATGGAGTTACCGCGAATTTCCAACTCAAAATTAGAGCCCTTATCAAATGCTTCGTTGTTGTTTAACTTTTCAATGATGTTGTTACTATAACCAAGGATACCCAATTGGTATAGAACCTAAGGGTTATAATAAGGCCAATGAGTCGGTTAGTTTAGATGATAGAAATAATAAAAAAAAGTATATCTAATTTACCTGAGGCACTCTAAGTTTAGAAAAGGAGCAAATGATATAGTTAGTTCTTCATATCATCTTTTCCCTTCTTCTTTTCTTACCTGTAATCTGCAAACATTGTAATAGAATCAATGTCATGGAACTTTCCATAGTCTTCTCCATCAAAGCATGCCCTTAAATGTGATTGAGCCTGATTTTAAGTACAATAAACCTTGATTTTTAAGAATTGAAGCAACTTACCAAATATCACCAATTAATATTTGAGCGCGCTTCAAAAAGTAAACTAAATAGTTACGAAATGGTTATCAAATGAGTCCACACATAGTGCTTACAATGTATTTGTTACCTTTTTTTTCTTTATAAGTTTGTATGTCTCTGTAAGAATCAAAGTTCTCAATAAGGATGTCCAATAGCTTCATTGCCGACCCATTGGCTTGTTTGATACAGTTTGCAAAAGATCCATCGAATTTCTAAGAGTATAAAATAAATCTTAAAATGTTTAAAGTTGTCTACAAGCAAAGCTATATTTTTCTCTCTGGAAAAAAAAAAACATACCTCAACTAGTACTTTGGCAGCATTCTTTATCGTTTCCACTCTCTCTAGCACCATTGGTACTTTATCATCGGTCTCACACATAAATGGCTCCGCGATATCTTTCGAAGACGCAGATGCCAGATAGTGTGCATCAGTAAATGGAATGCCTTTGTCCAGAGCTGCCAAAAAAGAACAAAAAGTCAGTTTAAAACCTTGCCAGCTACACGTGCGATTAAATTCTAATCACCGTTATTGATCGCTGCAGGCAGAGCCCAATATCCTGTGTAGCGTACTCCTTTATGCTCCACGTAGAAGGGGCTTTTGTTTGAGTCTTTGCTTTTATTGGTTTCACTCCAGAAAGAAAAATTGAGTGTATCAACTACAAAGATCCAATCTACAGCTCTGCGATCAGCCACATTGGGATTCAAGGCATGCTGTCTCCAAGTTTTCGTACAGTAATTGCGTTCCTTCATTGTTTTCAATACCTATTTGTTTCGTCATGATGAGTTTGATCTGGCATTTATTTTGTCATTTCTTAGTTATACATACAAAGCGTGCGGCTGACTCGATGCCATCTTTAATAATGAAGACATCTTCACTGTTCTACTTGCAATATTGGATTGATCAGTAAGTCTAGGATACCAATTAAATCCAATGATTACCTCGGAGATATACTTTGCACTTTCTAAGACTTTACTATCTGGCATATTGTAACAAAACGACAACCATTGACACAATCTGGTTTGTTACAAAGTTTTTTTCTCTCTTATTTCAAACACCGATACATTTTTCGCTTGTGTATGTGTGTGTGCCTGTGTCAAAACAAATAAGCCATTGATTTAATATGGGAATCTATTGAATACCTTCCTTTTCTCTTTCTTTGTCTTCTTTTTACATCAAATTTTGTTCCAAAAGAGCAAGTTGAGTTTGTTTCGTTTAGATAAGGCTGGTCTATGTATTAAAGGAAGCTTATTATTTTTATTTATTTTTTTAAAAAACAACATAGAAAAGTGAAACCGTTTTCACCCGTGTTGGTTAGTTCGTTGCCACGCGCACCAGCAAATTACATATTTTTACTTGATATCTTCTTTTTAGAAGCAACAATTGCTATAAAATAAACTATAAAAACAATAATTCTCATATCAATTAATCAACCGGAAAACATATGTCTTTGATTTCATGTCTTTTATTACTGATAAGTTTTTGTTGCTTTGTACACATATTTCAACACTTTCTATTATTATTAAAGACTTCAATTTGTCTTTATTAACCAATGAATTCACTATTCTTTCAAAGGCATCTTGTGGGAGCTTTTTTCTCAATTTGAGTAAAAGCCTAACTCAAAAAAAAACAACTCCCGATAAAAAATAAAGATTGGCATGAAACCTTTTTCTTCTTCTTCATGAGCCGATAGCTTGGAATAGTTGTAATGAAATAAGGAATGAATGCACAATTTGATGTTTGTGTAAGAATTGATAAATAAAGAATAGCGTGTAACTGGACTGACACTGTCATTGTTTAATTGCATATCAATGCCAAATAGGAAAGCGAATACCCTGTGTTTTGGTCACTTGATTTGTTTCGTCCGATTGGGTAATGCAATAGCCGGAGATTGCGTTTTTGTCATGAAGAAATAACCAGAAAAGAAAAAGAACTTATGAAAAGGGTGGTTGTTCTATTAGAGCTCTCTCTCTCTGCACGTGACGGACATTGTGTCATTGTATCACAGTTTATCTTTTTTCTTTTCATGGGTGGAATGTCAAAAAAAAAACGAGGCAAATGTATACAATTAAAATAAACAAATAAACGGGCAAAAGTATATGCCATAGATAAAACTTTTATAAATTTCGCTTTCCCAAAAAATCTCTCGAAAACATTACTCATTGGGAGGGCAAAAGGGGTAAAAATTAAGCACAGGCCAAACTCTATATTACCATTTTGTAGTACAAAATAATAAAGATTGGTTATGCATATTTAGTAAAGTATGTTTAAAAGCATAAATGCTAGTCTGTAAAAAAGAGAAAAGGGACATGTATATAAGGGATCGAGCGAGGATCAATTACAAAGATAAGAGAATCATGTTATGTGATTCAAGACACACGTTATTGTATAGCCACATCTCGAAAACCCATTCGGAAGTGGAAAAACGTACACACGAAATCTTTTTTTTATATATTAAGAACACGATCTTTTTTGTTTTTTGTAGGGTGAGTTGTATGGGGCAAGAGTAATCCACAGTTCAAGCTTTGATTGGTATTCAGGGTTCGCCGATCGAAGTATTAAAAACAGAATGAAACCTAGTCTCCTCAAACCAAGGTTTTACCGTATTTAGTAACCTGTAGCCCTGCTTCCCTCTCTCACTTTGCTATCGGATCTTCTTTATGTAGGGATCGGCTCCGATGCCTACACTTTAAGGCCAGAAATACATATAGAATTTCTATCTCCTTCAATAGATTAACTATCAAAAGAAAAAAAACTGGTATATATATAAAGGTCGTTTGAAGACATTTTCACATCTTGTTTTTAATTCTTGTTGCTTAAGACCCTATTAGACTTTACCCCTTTCATTCATTAGACTTTGGAGTATTAACTAAAACAATACCGCTTAACAAAAGCATATTTGGTTTACTCCTGTCTTTCTCATACTCAATATATCCTCCTTTTTTTTTTAACCTTTTAATTCATACTTAAAAAAAGTCTGGTCATGGCCGACGGAAATCATACAAAAGTCACTGGTGACTTGAACCAGATCACTGTTGATGATCTTTACGATAAGGACAAATATGACTTGTCCACTATGGAACAAGAAGACGTGATGCAACTTTTACAGTACGTATTTTTTATATATTTTATACTCGGTATTAAACGTGGTTTCATTTGATGAAATATTATTTTTTAATTGATTGGAAACATTTGATTAACCATATTTTCGTTCATTAGAACCCAGCCAGGTGGTTTAACATCGGCCGAAGCTGCCAAACGCATGGAAAAGTTTGGTCCCAACAAACTTGCCACCAAGGAAGTCAATCCTTTTATGCAGTTCCTTGGTTTTATGTGGAATCCTCTTTCTTGGGTTATGGAGGCTGCCGCTATTGTCGCCATTGCCCTCTCTAACGGAGAACACAGAGCTCCTGACTATCCTGATTTCATTGGTATCGTACTTTTGTTACTTGCCAACTCTATTATTGGTTTCTTGGAAGAACGTCAAGCTGGTAATGCTGTCAAGGCTCTTATGGCCGCTCTTGCACCTGAAAGTAAAGTTAGACGTGATGGTGAGTGGAAAACACTTGACGCTGCCGAACTTGTTCCTGGTGATGTTGTCGGTATCAAACTTGGTGATGTTGTTCCTGCTGATGGTCGTTTGCTTCTTGTAAGTCATTTTTGTTTCTTATAAATATTATAATTTCTATTTTAAAGTTGGGCATTCATCTCAGCTTTATCAATCTAAACCCTTGCTCTAACTCTTATTTCTTCATCAAAAATATAGGCCCACGGTGACGTTTCTATTGATCAAGCTGCTCTTACTGGTGAATCTTTGCCCGTTGGTAAAGAAGCCGGTGATGAAGTTTTCTCTGGTTCTACTGTTAAGCAGGGTGAAGCCGAAGCTGTTATTATTGCCACTGGTGTAAACACTTTCTTCGGTCGTGCCGCCAAGCTTGTAGGTGAAGCTGGTGATGATGTTGGTCATTTGCAAACTATTTTGGCCAAAATTGGTAACTTCTGTTTGTGTACTATTATGCTTTTTATGGTCATTGTTATCATTGTTCAGTATGCTGCTTTCCATTATACTTATAGACGTGGTATTGATAACATGCTTGTCTTGCTCATTGGTGGTATTCCCATCGCTATGCCTACTGTCTTGTCCGTTACCCTTGCTATTGGTGCCAAACAATTGGCTGAACACATGGCTATCGTTACACGTATTACTGCTATTGAAGAAATGGCTGCTGTCACCATCTTGTGTTCCGATAAGACCGGTACTCTTACCTTGAACAAGCTTATTGTTGATAAGCCCACCATCAAGACATACAGCCCCGAGTTTGACGGTGATGATGTTATCCGTTTCTCTGCATATGCCTGTCGTTTGGAAAACCAAGATGCTATCGATTTCTGTATTGTCAACTCCCTTCCTGATCCTACCAAGGCCCGTGATGGTATTGAGGAATTGGAATTCAAGCCTTTCAATCCTGTTATCAAACGTACTGAAATTACCTACAAAAATCTCTCTGATGGTAAGGTTTACCGTGTCACAAAGGGTATGTCTCATATGATTTTGGATCTCTGTACTCGTGAAAAGACAGACGCTGTTATCAAGGCTTTGAATGATGATGTCGATGAATTTGCTCGTCGTGGTCTTCGTGCTCTTGCTCTCGGTATTGATGAAGTTCCAAGTGGTGAAGTTGGTGGTGAAGGTACTGGTTTCAAACTTGTTGGTCTTTTGCCTATCTATGACCCTCCTAGATCTGATACTAAGGACACCATTGACCGTTCTCAGGCTCTTGGTGTTCAAGTCAAGATGATTACTGGTGATCAGCTTGCTATTGCCAAGGAAACTGGTCGTCGTCTTGGTATGGGTGATAACATGTATTTGTCAAAGGCTTTGAAGGAAGGTCCTCCTGCTGGCTCTGGTTATACTGATGTTGATCAAATGGTTCTCCATGCTGATGGTTTCGCTGGTGTTTATCCTGAACATAAGTATGAAATTGTTGAACGTCTTCAAAACATGGGCCACATGGTTGCTATGACTGGTGATGGTGTCAATGATGCTCCTGCTCTTTCCAAGGCTAATGTGGGTGTTGCTGTCGATGATGCCACTGACGCTGCCCGTTCTGCTGCCGATATTGTCTTGACTTCTCCCGGTCTCTCCGTTATTGTTGAAGCCATCATTGGTTCTCGCCAGATTTTCCAACGTATGCGTAATTATTCCATCTATACTTGTTCAGTTACCATCCGTATTGTTATTGGTTTCTCTATCCTTATTTGGGCTTTCCAATTTGATTTCCCTCCCTTCATGGTTTTGATTATTGCTATGCTTAACGATGGTACCATTATGACTATTTCCAAGGATCGTGTTCGTCCCTCTCCTTATCCTGATGCCTGGAACTTACGTGAGATTTTCTCTTATGCCATTGTTTATGGTATCTATCTTACTGCCTCTACCGTTGCTTTCGTTGCTACCTGTCTCAAGACCACTTTCTTCCACGATAAGTTTGGATTAAAGACTTTTGATATCTCCAATGATTTCCTTCTCCACTCTGTTGTATATCTCCAGGTTTCCACTATCTCTCAAGCATTGATTTTCATTACCCGTTCTCGTTCCTGGTTCTTCCTTGAACGTCCATCCATTTACCTTATTTGTTCTTTCATTATTGCTCAGCTTGTTGCCACCTTCATTGCTGTCTATGCCGACTGGGGTTTCACCCAAATCGAAGGTTGTGGATGGCATTGGGCTGGTGTAGCTTGGGTTTGGAACTTCATATGGTTTGCTCCTATGGATCTTCTCAAGTTTGCTATGCAGCGCGTCTTTGAGCCTAAGAGTGGTGAACCTCACGATGTTAAGGCTGCCGCTTCTCGCCGTGCATCTGCTGTTTCCGGTACCTCATCAGCTCGTTACTATGCTAACCGTACTCGTTCGCTCAGATCCATGGAACGCCCTCAGAACCTGTCTCAGAAACTCTTGGGCAAGAGTGGAAAGAAGATGGACCCTAAGGATATGCGCCGCATTTCCTCAGTTCAGGTAAATAATTTACTCACACAATTTGTATTAGCTCATATTAACTTATTTATATATTACTTTAGACTTCTCATGCTGCCCAAGTTTTAAATTCTAGCTAAACACTATTTTATTATTTTCTCTCTTAATTTTCCATTACTTACATATTATCATACACATACATACTCTGTCTTTATACTTAAATAATATAAAGATCAAATTTATATATAAAATCAATTCAACTTAATTGAAAAATAAAACATTAGAAACCCATTTGTTAGTTTGTACTATAAGAAAACATAGTATGCTTCCCCATTGTAATACAATGTGGTTTCCCCACAAAATAAATCATCAGATGAATTAAACGGTATAGATATGGTTTCAGAAACCGGATATTATATTTTATTTGTACAAGATAACGGTTTGCTTTTCCCCCTTTACCAAAATGGTCTTTATTGCTCGTTAACATTTTTCTTATAGAGTATCTGAGAACAATTTATGCAATTCTATTATAATGCGGCCGTAGGTGTTTTAAATGCTGATATTCTTCAATTCACTTGATATTAATTCATTCGAAGAACTTGATGTTTCCTTCATGCTCTGTATCACTTTGAGTATCTGAAACCATATTTTAGTTATTTCTGGAATTGTTACAGGAAATATCGAAATATAAATTGTCGTTAAAAACTGGAAATTTCTCGATTTTAATATTTTTTAGTAAATGCATGCATTATCTAGAGAAGCAAGCATCTTTATTCAATTTTTGTAATGGTAAAAGCATTAAGTACAATTGTAGATAACACCGTGATATAAATCATTAGGTTTATATGTGACTATGAAGATATATTAGCGTATTTTTCGTTTTATATTGACTATAGGGTAGCAAAAGTGAGAATTAAAATTATGGCGTTTCTTGATGGGGATTGTATGATATTTCCATAAATATCAAATGTTGTAAGGAACTAGTGAATGTTGTAAGGAACTAGTGAATGTTGTAAGGAACTAGTGAATGCTGTAAGGAAATTGTGAATTTTTCTTGTAATATTCTAGTATATTTAAAACCATTCAATGGCATTAGCACATTTAAATGCTTTTGAGTATAGTAATACATTATTCAAAAGCATTTGGAAGCACTTAAAATACAAAATTTTTCTCGATTGTAACCCTAAAATCAAGGGAATAGAACACCGGCTTTACGATGTTGTTAAAATATTAACATGAACAAAACAAATACCAATAATATTATAATTCCGAGGTGACGTTAGGCCCAATAGAGATATCAGTTTCAATTACCTCGAACGGGTATATTTAACCGAATGAAATGAAATATTAAATTAAAATGCTGACAATACGTGATTGAGTTACAATATCGGTTTCGAAACGAACAAAATGATACACATTCTACTTAACAGATATTATGTATTTTATTTAAATAGTAAAAATAGTGTAAACTGTAGAAGAGCTCATCCATTTCAGTAACTGAAGGTCAGGCATCAAAAAGGCATAATGCTCCATGTGTAATACTCACTATATTTACATTTGAGCATACTTGACTAGAAATCTGCTTTATTGCATCTTTTGGCTCTGTGAGAAATATATTTTTATTACAGGAAGTCATCCTGCAACCAATTTTCTGTTTTTCATGGAAAATGACAGTAATGGCGTTACTTTTTTAACTTTAAATGCCTGACATATTATCTAAATTCGTAAGTTTTATGTTTTAATGCGATTTTAGTGGAGCATTTATTAGATGAAATGGAGTTTCTATTTAATATTCTTCTATGTGACATAGCATCCGTTTATGCAGAGAGCTGATTTGACAAGTGTAGGACCGTCGCAAATCACTCCTAGAACATTTTTTTCTTTTTAATAAGCCAGTCGATAATACATAATGCTACTTCAGGTCGATAAAATATAGTATATATTTATAGAAACACATAATCTTCAGTTATATATAGCATCAGAAATTGATTTGTGCAGTCCTTCGATAACATTATATTATGACGAAACTAATAGAAGGGGGATTTTTTTTCTTTTTTCTTTTTTCTTTTTACAAAAAAGCGCTTGTTACGGTTTGATCGTTATAAGAGTCATATATCGAAAAAAACCGTCAAGTGAAATTTTGGGTTTCAGTTTTACGTTCCGAGATGATTTCAACTAAAGTTGATGTTTTTAGAATGAAGTTAAAGTGCTTTTGATTCTTTATTGTTACATTGAAAATAGACAATCTCATTTTTTTTTCTTAATGGATAATACCATATCGGTGTGTTGGAACATTTTTCCAAACCATAGACATGGTAATTTTGCTTATAAAACGTTCTATATAAAGAACATCAAATTATTTTCAAGAAACATCAAGTAATAACCACATGCGCAGAGCTTATTATACACCAGCAATATTGTATAAAAAGTAGTGCTAGTAAAGCTGTTTGTTGTTAGTATCTTGACTTTAAATTTGTTTTACATAAACATTATATTTCTATTACGTTATAAATTACAATATATAACAAAAAGGTGCCCAATATTCTAGATAGATTGTTGTGGTAATAATCATTTAGACCACAAAACATATTTTCATATTCATTTTAATTCTAGAATTTTGGAATGATTTTTTAAGGGGAACATGGCATGCTATCTGATTCACGGATAAATAATTTAAGCTCCCTTTGTTTGGCATAAAATCACCAAATAAAGTTTATTATATTTTCTGTTTTTCTGATTTTTTAATTTATAAATATAGCGGCGAACACTGTTTCTTTCCTTTCTTCCTTTTTATTTTTATATAATCAATTCTCATATTAAATATCAAATACAACCTAAAAGATGCGTATCAGAACAACTCAAGCCTGTTCTTATTGTAGAAAGAAAAAAGTAAAGCCTTTGAGTGCTCAAATAGTAGAATAAAGGGAACATACATTTAATCGCACTAATTATAGATCAAATGCGATGGAGAAAAGCCTGAATGTAGACATTGTAGAGACTCAAAACTCCAATGCGAATACACTAGTAATAAAAAAAGAGGCCCTCGTAAAGGCTATGTTCAAATACTAGAAGAAAGACTCAATCAAATGGAAAAAAAGTTGATGCATCCAGAAATTCTTGTCAATGATACAAGAATTGGAAATACGTCAGCAGCCCATAGTGTAATAGATCAGCCAATTCAATTATACAAAAGTCCACGTATGCAAAACAGATCCTTAAAGCTTTATATTAAACTAATTGGCATTTTAAACATAGGTATACCATCTGGCTTTCCGTCTATCGAAATCATAAATCACTTAACAAACATATTCTTTAAGCACATAAATTCAGTATTTTTTTTTATTCATCGACCTTTGTTCATGAAATCAATACAGGACGGAACTGTGTCCGAGAGGCTATTGTATAGTGTAATGGCGATTAGCTCCAGGTAAATAAACATCTAGTATAAGTTGAAGTAATATTCAATATTAATAAAATTGTAGATTTTCAGATCATCCCACAATTCATGCGAGTCCACCTTATCTCTCTAGCCAGTATTATTCACAAAAAGCATATTCGCTAATTGACGGTGAATCAATGGAGCCCAACTTGGAGAATATAAAATTCTGGGCTACCATGTCTCTTCTAGAGTACGGTCGTGCATCTGGACCGAAGTAAGTATTACATATATTTATATATCTATAGGAAAAAAATTAAATAATTCATTGCCTTCACTTTATCATTACAATCATATAAAAAGATCATGGATTTATGGAAGCATGGCCACGAGGTAAATAAGACATATGCCTAAATACACACATTATTTTAAAAGCTAACTCACTGATCTATAGATTTTGCCAGGAATTACAGTACTACAAAGAAGAAGTCTTATCGGCTCCCATACTAAATGAAGAAGGAAAAATAGACTCCATTTCTATGTCAGTTCGAAGACACCTATTTTGGACGTGTTACTATATTGACAAGTATGTTTTTCTCTCCCCAAAAAAAGCTAATAAAATACAACATACTGAACCGCAATATTAGATTGTCTAGTGCCGGAACACATAGACCTCAATGTATAGAAAGAACTGACGTCGATGCCAGACCTCCTATGTTATCCGAAATTAAAGTCCTTCAAGATTCTTCAACTGTCGTTAACAACTACGGTAAACCTGTTTCTGATAACTCTCTCATAAATGTCACACCGTACTTTATAGCTATTGTAGGCTTGTTTGGTGATGTTAATAAATGTATGAATCGAGCAAATGCCAGCCCTACCTCAATAAACTGGCCACCTATTGCTGAATTCAAACGGTTGGACTCACTACTACACTCATGGGTAGATACTTTACCGGAAGTCTATCAGTTCAATAACAAAAACCTGAAATACCATAAGAGAAATGCTGGAGTTGCTCATTTTAATGAATGGCTCTCTGCTCATGCATTTTGGTGCTCGAGTATGATGCTACTACACAGAGGAAGTCTAGCATATAGCAGTTTGAAACCATCATCATATATATCTGAAGATGTATACATAAATATCCAGAATAGTGTTGATACATGCCGCGCCTCTGTAAATTCTGGAATGGAGATCTTCGCTGCTATCTGTGATTCTTGTGGATTTAGCACATTACCATATCTTGGTTATTGTTCATACATATTTGCTACAGTGCTTATGACATCTACATTTTCTGGTACTCCCCAGGTATATAATGAAAGTAGCGAAGGTTTAAAGATGCTTTGTCAACTTGTCGATGTAAGTCACTCTAATTATTGTTAAAACCAAAATTAACAATGTTTTTTCTTTTTTTTTTAGAAACTTGCACCTTACTGGCCTGTATGTGAAAGACTTTCCAAAACTATATATGGTTTAATAGCAGCCCACCAAAAATTTTATCAATCCCATAATACTTCAAGGAGATGCTCATCTGAACCAAATTGTACAAGTGATGTAGATCTGAGTCATTCGTGTCAAAAATCCGTTAATTCCGTAACACCACCGATACATTCGAACCAGCTCTCTATTTCGATCCCATCGTCTACTTTATTATCTCCACTATCGCCCTTTATACCTTCCATTAGTTCATCCCCTACTGGAAGTTCATCTAGCCACTCAACTTTACCTTTCTCATCCACCCAGATAGATGTAATAACGCCACTTTCGGTGTCGCCCACATCATTATATCCGAATAATAAAATATTCAATAGAAAAAACTCGTTCGATTACTCCGTGCCTCCATTATCCACAGATATGTCACTATCCGAGCAACTGGGTTCTATACATCCTACTAGTGAACCGTTTTCAGGCACTTCTAATCATGGCATTAATAGCTTTGAAGGTACTTATGGCAGTGACTTATTTGGAGATACCGTATATGATTCATCGTCTCTGTTCACTTCCTCTGACGATCCTATGCCCGATATGTCTTATTCATCGTCTGTACCAAGAGGATTTATAGATTCTGAATATAATCTTCGTCTGGTAGAAGGCTACATCTCTGAGGAGGAATTGGCAAAATCCTTTGGGTCTTCTGACTCTCAATGGAATTCAGTTAACTTATGATTACCAAACTATAATATACATGTATATATCTTTCTTCAATGTTATTTCTTATTCTGGAAATATTTATGAATGTTTCTCGATCTTTGTAATACACTAAGAACTTTGGAGCTTTAATAAAAAATAAAAAAAAACTTTGTACCTATTACATCACATTTTGAAACAATACACGTATCACTTGATTTTTGGGATCAAAATGTTTGCTCGCAGAAACCAAAGTAATAACTATAAAAGATTCTCTAAAATTAATAGATTATCTTTACTGACTTTTGGGGGTAAAAAACAACAGAACACACTGATTTACTTGAATGGACTCATTGATATTTAAAAAGTCTTTCTTCGATATATTTCAAATTATAAAGACCGTCGCATTAAAGGCATTTGTTTATCAGGAAGAAATTTCGGTCCTGCTAGATTTTAACCAATGGTTTTTTTCATGCTTTAATAGTTTTAGTCTTTTTTTTTCTTCTTTTATTAGAAGTAGAGTGAGGTTCCTGGGACTTAAAGTTTTAAAAAACCATCCGTATCAAAAAAGAAAAGCCCAAGCCTCATCATCATTCAATGATAAGCTTACAATATGCTGTACTCACTCGCGTAGGCGAACGACTATGACATACAATCGGTTTTTACTGAAATGCTTGCCCTTGAAATTAAAATGAAGGGTTTCTCATATCACATACTTTTTTTTTGAAAAAAAGAAAAACAAAGGAGAAGAAACAAAAATATAGCATGATTTATCTATTGACTGATGTCATATTTTTTTTCTATAATGTCATTTTAAGATATTGATAAGGGGAGGTACCACTTATGCTATTGAAAAAGTTTAATATTCGAAAAATAGTAAACTTCCGATAACAATGCCAAGAAAATGAGAAACTAATGATAAAAGTTTTTCAAATTGTTGAGAAATATTTTAAAATTAATGAGAAAAAGTGAATGAGAAAAAGTGGGTCAAAGGAGATTCGGATTTCTTATAATAAAGTTGTTTTATGGAAGTATTTTTGGATGTCAAAATATAACTTGTGTATACTTTTGTATTGTTATGACTCAGGTTAAATATATGAAGAAAAAAGACTTCTTTATTTAATGAATGCTTCCAAAAACGTCACCTAAGGGACTATTTTTAAAATTAATATAGCAAACCCATATAAATCAGAACTC
>VCJE01001348.1:32477-46088 GCA_024140265.1 Backusella liffmaniae | reverse complement strand
AAAAAAAAAAAAAAAAAAAAAAAGAAAGAGAGAGTTGGTATATATTATTTAAAGCTATCAAATATGTAAATAAAAAGATGTAAACTTAAATCTTGAAAAATAAAAAACAGAAAAAAAAGATGGAAGCAAGACCCAAAAGACAAAGTACGATGGAGAAGGACTATAGAGAGAGGAAACGGTCAAGACGAATCAGCAGTAGTGAAATGGTAAAGGAAAAACAAGTTGGGATATTTAAAGTATACTTACAAAAATGAAAACAATAGACTGGTGGTGTCAGTGGTGGTTTAAAAGACGAGGCAGAACTGTGCAACCAACTGAATAAGCAATATAATGTTATTTTACAACTAAAAGACGCCGACGAGTAAGTCCTTCATAAATAAATAAAATAGTATTAGTAACTCATTTGGTGTCATAAAGTGACGAGTACTTGTTATCGAGTATGTTTATGGAACTGCCTTCCAACAAAGACTACCCTGATTACTATGATATCATCAAGCAACCCATCGCACTGGAGAACATAAAGGTAAATAGTAATAATAGTATTATTAAGTGTATATTCTTATATTGCCATAGAGCAAGATTGACCAGAAAAGGTATCAATCGTTCACCCAGTTTAAGGCTGATGTTGAGTTGATGGTATCGAATGCAAAGAAGTACAATGTAAAGGATTCCCAGGTTTACGATGATGCCACTCAAATCCAGGTACATTAAATATCTCCCCTTTTTGGTTTACATATTTTATTTATTTTATTGACTCTATTTGTTATTTTAGAAATTTATCAAATCTTGGTCACTTACAAAACCTGCACTAAAACTTGTTGGCGATGCACACAATGCAAATAACGATAATAATAACAATAATATTAATATTAATAATAGTAGTAATAAACCACCCAAGAAGAAACCAGGTAGAAAGCGTAAGTATCTGCGTATATAACAATAGTAATAACAAACATCTAATATTGTATGATGATTAGCACATAATCCTAGTATGAAAATGTTGATGAATGCCGTGGGTAAAAAGGATCACAAGGGAGCAATGGAGATATTGGAACAGGAGCCGGATTTGGATCCCAATGAGCTCGCTTCCGTTGAAATGTTTGGCGACCAATTTACGTGGACACCATTGCATGCAGCTGCATATTACGGCGACCTCAAGTTGATGGATGCATTGATGGCAAGAGGTGGCAATATTGAGATACACGATACTTGGCACTCGGCAACCCCACTTGGATGGGCTGCTTTTGGCGATAGAGATAGAATGGTGCGATTACTCATTCAAAAGTACCACGCCAATGTCGATGCAGAGAACAAGCACGGTCAGATCCCTTACGATGTTGTCTCTGATCAGGATGACCCTCGATGGATTGGTCTATTCATCCAAAATAACATCAACAATAATAAACATTCAACAACACCCATTACTCATAATAACAATAATATCGCAAGACCTCCTCATCATCTCCCATTCTCACCTGCTCATAATGAACAGATGCAGCATATTCAACATCTTCAACAGCAACAACAACAGCAATTCTTATTGCAGCAGAGACGCTTGCAACTCCAACAACAGCAGCAGCCGCAATTACTTCATCATTCAGGAATAAATTATGCTGAAAATGGCTTTACCAACCCAAGCGATCCTCAACAACCTGTGAAAAAGAGAAGAGGACGTCCTCCAAAGAGTGAAACAGACGCTGCTGATGTTCGTCCTATGCAGGAAATCGATCTTCGCACTTTTGATCCTGTGGGTTTTGCAGTTGAGCTCTTTAACGCAATACGAACCCATACTGATAATAGGTAAAAGAAAGAAAGAAAAGGTAATGGCATGAAGGGTAGTTTAGTTACATTTATTATTCTAGTGGCCGTCTCTATTCCGAGTTGTTTGAGGATTTACCTCATCGTAACGAATATCCAGATTACTTTAAACTTGTCAAACATCCACGCTCACTTGGCATCATAGCAGCCAAAATGGAGAAACGAGCCTATCCTGACCTCTTCCATTGGATGACAGACATGAAGCTTGTATTTGAAAACGCACTCAACTTTAATGTGCCTGGATCTCGCGTCTTCCGCGATGCCAAGTTATTACTACGTCTCTTGCATAGACTCAAGGAGCGCATCTTTGCTAAATTACAAGTACCCATAAGTCAGGAAGAAGCAGCACTACGCATCAATTTATCCAATAGACCCTTTGATGCAGATGCATTGAGCGAAGATAAACGAAAGACCAGACGTATTATCAATAGGCTAAGAAATGAAAGCATAGAACCACCCGAGCCTTCGGTTCATCATGTTGCTCCTCCTGGAATCAACCCTTATTTATTACAACAACAGCAGCAGCAGCAGCAGCAGCAACAGATGCAGATGCAACAACAAATGTTACAGCAGCAGCAGCAGCAGCTTCAACAACAATTATTACAACAGCAGCAAACACAACAGGCACAACAAAAAGCCCAACAAATGGCAGTCGCCCAACAACAGCAATTATTAATGCAGCAGCAGCAACAGCAACAAATGGCGCTAGCCTTGAACAGCGGAATGTCAATGCCATCAAACATGATGAATGGTATGTCCATGGCACCCATGAATGGCATGTCCATGGCCTCAATGAACAACATGTCGATGCCCATGTCTATGGCACCCATCAACAGCATGTCCATGGCACCTATCAACAGCATGTCCATGGCACCTCCCATGTCAGTCACACCACCCATGAGCAATGCTATGGGTGTACCCAACCATTCCTCGCCCTCAATGCGATTTGATATGGCAAACAGTCCTCATTTTGGAGAAGCAATAGATCCTCCGTCCCCTTTTGGTAGGCTTTCTTCCGAATTTCATAGCATGATTAAAGAAAAAGGTAAACAAACTCAAAGTATATCCAGCAAAAATAAACCTCCCTCTTTTAGGCCTCTTTTTCGAATGCATGAAGATTAGTTCCAACGACTCTTCCTTCAGCATGGAAATTGCTGGTGATTACTTTGGACATAGCATCACGGTGCCGTCCAAAGTACACACCATCAACATTACACCCAAATTGCCCAAACCCCTTACAGACTACCGTGGACGTATCCACATCACCATCATTCAAAACAATGTCAAACTCAAGCACCACGAGGATATGTGGACAAGTGTGCCTCTCGCAAGAGGTACGCAGAACGCCATCCGGATCAACATCACGGCCAACATCACACAGCCTGATTCCGCCATGCCCGAATACACATCACAGGCGTATCACCTTTTTATTAATCAGTCTTGGTAAATGCGATCAATGTCTTGTTTGGTAGACTCTATTTTGTATAATAAACCATTGTATGCTTTGGAAAGTGTGTGGAATTCGGGTTCCATGTCGTTGTATTCTTTGAGTTGACGGGTGGTTTCATGGAGTTGTTTTTGGGAGGTGCTATAGCGTGCTTCGAGAATGTCTCTGTTTTATTTATTAGAATGACATTGTTTGTCAATCATTAAAATTACCTTAGTGAACCAAGTGCATAGATGAATTCTTTATCATAAGTACCTAATAAGACGGAGACATGTAATGTTCTATAGAATAGAGTTTATTTATGCGGTTTCACCCCATCATAGAAAAAACGCTTACTTGATCTTTAATAATAATGTTTGTGATAGTGCATTATAATAATTGTCCAATGTAGGGCTTTCATTCTCACCCATTTTATATTTAAATTCCTGAATGATATGCCAAGTGACATCAAGAATCTCCAACACAACGTTTACATAGTCTGATATCTTTTTATTCATCTGCACCTTTCTATGTGCGACATGTAGTTGCGTCTTCTTTATCCAATCCTGCTTTTCCCGTACATGTTGAATGATATCATTTGTAAACTCAGGATGACTTTTTAAAATGTATTTCTTTACTGTTTCATATTTGCATTCGAGTTGCTTCTCTAATTGTGCGATAATATCTCTATCATCAAGTGGTTCACCAGCAACACTCTTTTCAAGTTTTGTTCGTTGCTATTTTTTTTTACTAGCTTAGACTCACTTTCTTTTCTATATCAAATTTTGCTTACTTGTTCTGTTAAAGGATATTGTGAATCGTTCAAGAGCTTATTTATTTCAGACAACAAAAGCTCTCCTTGTATATACAACCGTTCTTGCTCAATTGCCTTTGTTTTTTAATGTGTAAGAAATGTGAAAGAAATAAACAAGTCAACATGTTGAATATTTACATTTTGTAATTCCTTTTCAAGAGCTTTTGTAATGTATTGTTCAGTTAAGCAATCTTTTTTTACTTGCTCATCAATCATGCTTTTATATGAAGAGGTTCAAAAAAATAAAATAACAACGCGCGCTGTTCAATTATTTAAAAACGCGCTTAAAAGTTAAAAAAAACAAGCCAATCAAATGTTACTTTCTACAAATGGGAAATGTGAATTCACAAAAGAATGGTGTCAATTTGTTTATTCAAAGTATCACAGTTTGCAATGTTACTTTTTATGGTTTTACAGTGAATCATGTGTGCGTGAGCGTGTCCACTTTTTTTATGTGATGAATGAAAAGAAGAAGAAGAAAAAAAAAGAGCTATATGAAATAGTAGTGATGATACGTGCAATTATATTACAAGTACCAACGAAAGTATAAATCTTGACTTGTTTACTTATTTATTAGTATTAAAACGAAAAGACTATTTGCATGGGAAAAGAAATAATGCGAGTTTATTTTTTTTGTCTGTTCGAAATGTTCCACAAAGTCAAGAAAAGAAGGTCTGTGATATTATTGGTTATTCCATGTTCAAGAGATATATAAACTGAGATCAATATAAAACTCACCCCCCCTCCCCTTAACTCTCTCCCTTTTTCTTTTATTTATTCTTTACCCTTTTGACCATGTCCACAACTATTGTTGAACCAAAAACAACACCCGAATACAAGGTAAAGGCTTTATACACAAAGACAGGAACAATAAACTTGTCTCGTTTTACTGTTGCTCATTCTGCCCCTTCTTTAACAAAAAGGTGTTCATTGGTAACTTGTCATTCAAGACCACCAAGGAAGGACTTTGTTCTTTTGCTGAAAGCACAGGTATAAAAGTGTAAGTTCAATTTCTCTATTACAATTTTATATACATACATTATATATATATATCCTAAAAGTATATAAAGTGTCGAAGCAACCATCATTGCAAAAGGACCAAACAACCGTTCCCTTGGTTACGGATTCGTCACCTTTGCTACAGAAGATGATATGAGCAAGGCCGCAGTTGAGTTGAATCATAAGGAATTGGATGGTCGTGAAATCAACGTCGAGGTCGCACGTCCCAAGACAATTGCCGCTGCTACTACTGAGTCAACTGATAATGCACCACGTAAACGTAGCACGCGACGTAAATCAAAGGTAAATGTTTATATGGGGAATAGAATTGGATGGTGTGAGTAGGAAAAGTAAACCTCGTTATTAGACCCCAAAGAAGAAGAATGTAAAGGAAGAGTCCTCTTCAGATGAAGTAAAGCCTTCTCAAACCAAGAAGCAGCACGTTTCCAAAAAAACAGAAGAACCTAAGGATACTTCATCTGATACCTCTGAAGACTTGCCCACCCATCGTCAAACCCCCAAAAAGAAGAAGACAAAGCAACAAAAAAAGGCCCGCAGCAACACGAGCAATGACCGTCCATCTTCAAAAACAACCCTCTTTGTTGCCAACCTGCCTTATGCTACCACCGATGATGATATTAAGGATTTGTTTAAAGGTTACAAGGTCGTTTCTGCCCATGTTACCCGCATGAACAATGGCCGTTCCAAGGGCTATGGATTTGCCGAGTTTGAGGATGAGGATGAGCAGCAGAAGGCACTCCAGAATGTAACGGACATTCAGTTGGATGGTCGTGCTGTCTATTTAAAGGTGGCACTTTCAACTGATGAAGTGAGTAAAAAGATGGAGACTCTTGACATTGAGGATACCAAGAAATAGAAATAAAATACCGTTTTTTTGTTTTTTTTTTAAACCAATCAAGAGAATTTTGTAATGTTATCATTTTGTGCATATTATGCTTATCGCATGATTTGTTAGGGGGAGTCACTCTGACAATCTCCTTCATACAAGAAGTCATTCTAGGTTTGACAACAACACTCTTTTAAAAGAGCCCTGACAGTATGGGGGAAGAAGTGTCATGCGTCAGCTGGAAATAATGACCAAGTCATTTTAAAAATACAATGTGGCTTATTGTTTAGACACTTCAAATCTTTCATTCACATGCTCCAAAATACACATTGACCATCATTGCTTTTTTTTTTTAAATGTATACAAATGATAAAGAGAGGTTTATACCGACACTAAAAATGGTGTACCGTTGTCTTTTTTTTTTTCTGTTTTTCTTTTTAAACTCCCACTCTCTCCCGTCCGTTTTTTTTTTAAGAAAGAGGGCTGATTTTTTTTTTTATTATTATTCAGAACTTTTATTTCTTGAGTAACAAACAAAAGAACAAGTTCAGAAAAAAAAAGGTCTAGTTTCCTTTTTATTTTCATAAATAAATAAATAAATAAAAAGGGGCACTAAAAATGCTTTTTGAAGCGACTTTCATGTATTGCTGAATGGCATGATTCAGGCAGCATTGAACACAAAGCATTTCTTTTTTAAAAGAAAGTCAATATAAAAAGAATACAACAAAAGATATCAAAAAACTTACTTTAAATCAGGCAATGTGGCTTGAGAGGCACTCCCATCAAGCCATAACTCGATCCGGTCACCTCGGGATCGACGGGACAAGACCAGCCCCACCGCACCCTGAAGATTTCCACCGACCAAACAAAACAGGAGCCATTCAAACAGATCATCCAACATGGTATGATGGAGGGTCAAACGTCCACCCTTCTTGTTCACCTCATCTTCCCACATGGGCTCCACCCCCTTAAGAAAACAATAAATGTTTTGGTTGGTCTCCAATTGGCATGCTCGTTTCTTGAAGAGGCGCCATCGCGCAGAAAAGTTGCACACCGTGTCACATTCAAACAGCATTTTGATCATGGAGCCATAGGTCTTTTGCTTGTTGTTAGAGTCGCTAAAGTGGAACACGCAGGGTTTGGGGAGAGGGAGCATCGAGTCGCGTGGGATATCACGCTCTGAGAGATAACTTGCAGTGTACTCGTATCGGACAGGATTCTCTTTGATCTTGATGGGATCGGCCCAAACAGGAGGCTGTTGTGTGGATGGCTGGGGTGTGGATGACGGGGCAGGTGTCGATGATTGTATGGCCAAGGGATGTTGTACTGTTTCACACATGCTTTGATGCTCATCCTGTTTATTTTGTGATGACATGATGGCATTCGTGGAATTAGTAGGCAAGGTACAAGACAAAGCCTCTTGTTTTGGATACTGATGATATTTATCTGACACTGTCTGTGCGTAATTTGATGTCTCCAGTGCCTTTTTACCCTCATCCACCCATGAAAGATGTGTCACAACGGAACTTGTTGTACTTTCTGAACTAAAGCGTCGGATAAGTTCCGTCGACGATGCTGCATCCGATTGAACCGACGTACGTCTATTGTGAAATGAATTCCTCTTGTTATCATAATAGGGTGCAGCGATTGGATTGTTTCGTTCAGGCTGTGAATAACGTCTTGTATGATGGTAATTTGATGTTGTTCTTTCTGGTGTATGGCTTGTTTGTCTTTTCATCATCACAGAGGATTTATTCTGACGCGTCCAATTTGAATCCAATGTAGAAATAAACAACACATTATTCGTATCTAATGCTACTACATCTAAAGGTGTGATGGAAGTGGTTTCCAATCTATTTGAGTTTGGTGCGTCCTTTGTTTTTTTGTTACTGTGTGGATAGCTTGTGCGATTTGAGGGGATATGAACCATCATTTTATTAAAGTCAAACATATATCGTTCACTTTGGAATTTATTTGTTGGTGCTGAATCATAGCCTAGATTGTATGACATGATGATGGGTATATATAAAAAAGTTGTTTTATATAAAGTAGAAGAAGAAAAGGAGGGGAAATGACGGTGCCCTTTTTTTTATTATTACTTTTAGTGACCAAAATCATGGGACAAATATCATGTGGCCTATTTACACTCCGCTAGTGTTCTCGTTTTGTTAAGCGTTTTATTAAAGTTACAAAAATGTTGCTACAGGATATATGAAACACATAGGGGGAGATAAACATTCATTCATTATTATTTTTTATTGATGAAGGAGGTACAAATGCCTCCAGTTGCATCATGTATTCACTTAATTCGTCGAGCACTATAGAATTTCATTTTTTTAAAAAAGAAAAAAAAGTTTAGATGCAATGGTTTTTGATGTATTCATATGTTTGATCTTACATTCTTCTTCCGGTGTTCTTTGAACAGCAAAAAACTCTTGTTCTCCAGATAAGCCCAAAAGTGGTCTGTGCAGTGAGAAAAACGAATTGAATGCAAATTCTGATTCTGGAATATTAATGACGGGCACGTAGTTATGGTTAAAAGTAGTAAAAGTAGAGTGGAATCTACTGCTTAAACGAATGCTTTTTAAGGTAGTGTGTTGGCGTAATAGTGAGAACATGTCTTTGTTGTTTAATAGTTGATATGTGGCAAGTAAAAGAAAAATCTCTTTCTTTTTATATTATTTTTTCATGCCAGAGAACGTCTAAGTTTAAATATAGCAGAACCAATAAAAAGATCATCTTTGTTTCTTGGCAATATTTTCAAAAAAAAAAACGACTTTTGCATAAGGAGGGAACTGTAAATCCTTTGTTTTGTTTGGTTCAAATGTAAAAAATGATGTATTATGAAATCAGCAGTGTAAATAAAGATTTTGTAAGGACATTTTCTCTTTGTCACAGTGCATTATTCAAAAAGATATATGTTATCAAAAAGCTGAGCTCTATTTTTATAAAATGATAAAAAAAAAATATGTACCTGACTCCAATCCTTCAACAGAGAATGACAGATACCCACTTTATTTTCAAAAATCAACCATCTTGTTTCAACTGTTACAAGTAAAAATATGAAGGTTTTACCAAGTACAAGCGCCATTGTTAATTTTGGTATGTCGATCATTCCAGTTTTTCAAAAATGAGTTTATTTTTTATCTAGTAATTACAGTTGACAGTGTTTTGGTTTTTTAAAAAAAAGTTTTTAAAGTGCACAATAGTTATATTTAAACTTTATACCAATATGAACAAAGAGAGAACAAATGGGAATATACGGAGATTTTATCCTCCCCTCTGAAAAGCATATTCTAAATTTCGGATTTTTGACAGAAATCACAACAAAAGCAGGATCACAACGATTGAGAATTGTTATTTAGAAAATTCTGTTTCAACTTGAACGATCGTCCCTGTCTTTTATTTACGCCTCAATATTTATTATCAAGGGCAATGACGGCTTTATCAACTGATCTATTTTGCAATAACACATCGAAGATTCGAGATTGCTATGGAATCGGTAATCTATGGTAACTGATACTTTGGTTCTGCTGTAGCCAATGCTCTCTCATATGTTTTAGTAAATTGTGATGAAAAAGTTAAATACTGTCTTTAGATGGAATGGTGAGAATGAAAGACCCACTACACATACTGTTTAATAGGTACAAGAAAAAAAGACCTTTTGCGATAATCGCAAAAAACTATAAGATAGAGAGACTGGGATAGACCAATAAAAAACCCTCGATTGTATCGACATATCAAGGAGGCAGTTGATTGTCTCGTCAAAATATTAACACAGAAAAAAAAGCCAAGCCGCCTTTTTACCCGACACAGATAACCACCGATGAGAAATAGAAGCGTACCATTTACCCATATGGAAATTATTAGTAAAAGTTCCAGAATATTTATAAAATATTAAAAAGTAACTGTAAAATATATTTATGAAAGTAATGTAATAGTCTGCATCATACAAGTTACTTGGCGATAACGGGATAGAAAATGCAACACATTTGTTTGCACTAGATGATCAAAGTAAAAGTTGAGATTACAAAGACTTAAAGTGACGAAATCGTTATTTTTAAAACCTTTCAATTGGAAATAAGAACTGAAAACTCTAGTATATGAATTGCTCCATTAAATATATTAGGGTGGGTTTTGTCCGAAACAATGGGACGTATTTACATGTATTGTATTCGTTGTTGCAAACAATATATTTGAATAATACCACGGAATAAACAGCATTTATAAATTGGAATTGAAACAGGCATGCTTCATATTGTAAGTGTAGGCTGTACTGTTCGTTCTACAAGAGGAGGGAGCTTGACCATGTTCAAGCAAATATACTAGATAACTGAATACTGTCCATCATCTATTCTACTCCAGCACAGAGCTATATATTCATTTTAAAAATGATAGAGGAGTAGCTAATATATATACATATGTCCAATTACTTTTTTACTTGAATACGATTGTCGTGACTCCCATATGATTGGCCCAGTGTAAATGTCCTAATTTGTAAACACTGTAGAACAGTTTGGAATCATGATACAAATGTATCGAGAAATCTGTTAGACATTGCCACAAGCATATGAAAAAGGCTCGAGTGACTAACTCAATCAATGAGAGTTCCCTCCTCAAAGGTTAAGATGTTTTACAGCAAGCTCTAAATACCCCCCCCCTCTCAATCTGACTTCAAATAGTATTCATTTCTTCTTAGAAACCAAAAACAAATAGTTGTGTGTGGTTTGGCGATCATATCAGAAATTTTGTACTTTTGTAAGACAATGCCATAAGCGAGAGATGTTTTTCAAGGACTCTAGGACTCCAGCAATTTATTTTTTTATTTTTTTTAATTGATAGTAGACCATTTTGTTAAGTATCACTCATCAAAACTTTATTGTTACTTTTGTGAATCACACCCATAAACTGGACTTTAAAACTAAAGCGATTATACGTTACAATGTTACTTTAGCTTTAAATTAAGTTTCTTTTTTTTCTCTTTCTTTCCCTCTTCCTTTTTCCTTTTTCATGTCAAAACGTTTACTTTTGATATTATTACTATTATTTTTAGTCGGTTAAATAATAAACTATTAAAAATTAATTCAAGGCGGTGAAATAACAATTCAAGCAATATCCCGCATTGTTTTTTGTACAACTTTAAGATTTTGAGTGGAGATCTAACCATTATTGTAACAGTGAACATCCTTCAAAGGATGAATAGAGGGAAACAAAAAATTCTACCACGTGTCATAGTCTTTTCATTTATGAAATATTTTCTTTTTGTATTCATCTTTTCTTTCCACTTTCTCACTCTTTCTTCTTCTTCTTTATTTTAATCTCTTCATATATTTATTTATTATATAACCTGGAATGGAACCAGCTAACAGAAGATCTCACATGGAACATATAGGTTGGTATATATATTTTCAAAAGAAACTACAGTTTATTCTATCTATCCATTTCTTTTAAATTTAAATTTAATGATATTAACTATAATAAATAAAATTTAGAGTCTAGACGACCTTCTCTAATGCCCTCACGTATGTAGTATTTTACTATTACCTCACTTTATTCTTTTAACGGAAAAAAAGAAGGATTTACAAAATATTAAAGTTTTTTTTTAATAGTCTCGAGTAATACCCGAAAAAAAAGCAAGCTATTTGCAGCGGCAGAACGAGGAAATCACAAAGCACAATTTCAAATTGGCTATAAATACGCGGCTGGTGATAATGTAGTACAGAACTATAAAAAGGCCTATCAATGGTATTTCAAATCGGCGTTAAGCGGCAACAGCAAAGCAATGTTGAATATCGGGGTCCTCTATGAGCGTGGCAATGGTGTTGATCAAAACTATTCAAAAGCAGCCGAGTGGTTCGCGAGGGCAGCAGAGAACGGGCAGGAATTGGGATATTATAACCTGGGGATTCTATATTATCGTGGTTCCGGTTTGAATACTGATTACAAAAAGGCATACGATTGCTTCATAAAAATCGCAGATAAAGGTTACAGTGACGCCCAATATCATATTGGTATTCTTAACCATTATGGCTATGGATTACCGCAAAGTCATAGTCAAGCTGCTGAGTGGTATGCAAAGGCACTGGAAACAGACGGCAATGTTGATGCAAGAATCAGTCTTGGTATATTATACTACAATGGACTAGGAGTAGAGCAAGATCATTACAAGGCGGCCGAACTATTAAAGGAACCAGCAGAAGATGGAGACGAAGAGGCCCAATATTATATGGGTCTAGTTTATAAAGATAGAAGAGAATCACGCGCAAGCTATGAAAATATGTTCAAGTGGCATTTAAAATCTGCCAAACAAGGGTATAGCGACGCACAGAACTCGGTTGGCATGTTTTATCAGCATGGTCTAGGGGTAGAACAAAGTGATAGAAAAGCGCTTGCGTGGTTTCAAAAGGCTGCAGAGAGTGACAATGCAATAGCTCAAAACAATGTTGGATCAGTTTATCATAATGGATTAGGAGTAGAACGAAATTATAGACGCGCTATCGAATGGTATACCAAATCAGCTAAAAACGGAAACATAACAGCTCAATACAATCTTGGCACCATATATGAAGCCGGTGGATATGGCATAGACGTAGATATCGACATGGCCGTTTATTGGTATTCCAAATCCTCAGATCAAGGCGATAAAGAAGCACAATTCAAACTGGCGCAGATCCATGAGAGAGGGAGAGGCATACCCAAAAATTACGGAAAAGCCTTAAGATACTATATCGACGCCTCCAAAAACGAAGATATACCAGAAACAACAAGAAGAATGTCGATACAGCTAGAACAAGAAAACAAAGTCCTCAGTTACTTTCAAAAGATGCAACAAAAAGAAGCAAGGAAACTAAAGATACTCTTGAAAAGGCAGAGCGATCTTGAATCTATCAACGGAAACCATAAGGCTTTGGAACAAAAATTACAAGAGCAAAAACAAGCATTTCAAAAATACAAGGAAGAAACCGAAAAAGATATTGAAATGTTGAAAAACCTTTTAGCCGAACGAGACAAACAAGGAGGGAATCCAGAGAGAGTAAACGACATTAGTGCTTGGGTCGATCAAGTATCCTATTCACTATCCAAGGCACAGATATCAGACAACTTCAATAGTGGCGAATACATGAGCCGATGCTCGGATAGTCTGGATATAGCAAGAACCAACATCAATGCAAATGTCAAGGCGTCTGACGGAAATAGATCCGAGAAACTAGGAGCGACCCGCACTGTCGAAGAAAACTTACGGGCAGATGAGAAGGATGAATGGTCATCTAAAGATTCTGATGAAAAATATAATAGAATCATTAGAGATCACGGAAGCTGTGAAAATGACCCGTACTATGATGATCCAAACGAAGAAGATTATTTTGATCACTCAAACAAAGATTCGAGCGCTAGTGATTTAGACAGTTGGTACAACGATACTAATTATGATAAACTTTATCAATCATTTTGTGAAAGTAATGGTGGTGAACTTAATAAGCAATCAATAAAAAATAACTATAATACTTGAACAATTTTAGACATACAAAAAAAACCCCTTATGCTTTATCTTTTTTTCAGTGTATTCCAATGTATGTATATATATGACGAATGAAGCCAATACTGCTAAGACTACAGTGCAAACATATTTTATAGTTTGACCAACCTCTTCCTAAGCATCTTTCAAAAAGAAATCTACAAGTTATACTCTTGATATTTCTGTTTTAC